>OMLB01052053.1:4538-34164 GCA_900302555.1 Myripristis jacobus
TTTTTTTTTTTTTATTTAAATGGATTTTTTTTTTCACTTAAGTAGCCATGTCTTTTCATTTTAAAGTGCAGCGTTTAAGTGCTCTCACATCCATTACTGAACCAAATTTTAAAATAGAAAAAAAAAAGCAGGTCTAATGGGTTGGCACATGTGCAGATGGCCACGAATAACTGTGTGCCTGGTTTTTAAAATGCTCAACACTAATCTCAGTGGCCCACATTATTTTCAAGTCGTAACTCTGGTGAAAGAATCTAATGATTTTTGTCTGATGTGTTTCATTTCTATTTGGTTTCAGAGCTGTCTGAAAAAGGAAGGGAAATCTGTGTGTCTAACAGGCCATCCATCCTCTGAACTGTGTCACATGATGTGTACAATATTGGTCATATTGATCATTATTTATAGACAGACAGTTATGCGGTGCTGTCATGGCGTTCAGACTAGTTAGCCAGTATTCTTTTATTTTGTAGTTCAAATTATCCTGGCATTTTATCTGGCTTTTTTTCTTAAATTGTTTTTGAAGATATCACAGATCCTGTGTTCAGTACTGTACACTACAAGCAACTGAAGCACTTTGACCTCGTGCAATCTTTATAGTTTCACTTTTTTCTTTTTTTCTTTTTCCTTCAAGTGCAATATTGCCTGTTTGTCATTGTACATAGATTTGCAGATTTATTTCACATTGCTTTTATGGCATGTTTTAATAAAAGATGTAATTATATTCCATCTACTAACCCTGTGATGTTTAATGAGTTCTCTGTTGCGAGGGAATGAAACATGATTTAATTAGTCTTGACAGCCGGGGGTAAAACTAATTTTATTTTCGAGGTAGTGTTTAAAATTGAAACTGAACATATCTGTGATTTTTATGATCGCTTTTAATTTTGAGAACAAATTCCTCAAGGTAAACTAAACAAGTACAGATAAAACCCCACCCTTTGGTTCTTTTTGTCTGCGTTGCTGTCTTTTATTCATTTGCGTCAGTGGTGGGTCATGTAATTTTGGTTTCACTTGCATACCCAAAATATTTTGGATTTATTAATGTATAACATACATGAGATAACGTAGCGATAAAGACATCCCTTCATAGGTAAGTCAACATTTTATTTGTAGACTTAAAACTCATCCTGTACTTGTGTTTAAAGGGGCTATAGTGTTAAAATGTACCAATATAAATTTTATTTTCTGTAGCAAAGTTGATCCTACTGTCATGACTCAATCTTTTATTGTAGGTCACAATGTTTGAATGAATACAGAGAATACACTATCGCAGTTGTGATACTGCCCCCTAGTGGGTAAGTGTGTAAGTACAAGAAGTAGTCGTAGAACATGTGATATTTAAACCAATGATCATTTTAGCATTTTCACTGCACAAGTTTATTAACATGAATGTCTCAAAACAGACAAAATAACAGGCTACAATCCCCATTCATGTGAGTGGTGATCCATTTTAAATGATCAGACTTGATTTCTGCTCATGCTGCGTTGATCAGAGCACATTTTGGCATCTTGCACAGCAAAGGTCTTCAGCACAGGGGTTTTCACTGCAGGAAACCAACAGCTATAAGTATAATATATAAACTGTAAAGCCTCTTAGGATCAGCTAACTGTTGTTTTCCTGTAAAACAGTGTATAAGGGACACAATTAGTAGATCCATTTGTGAAAGCAGAGTATTGGCTTCACGAGTTAAACGTCTTTCTCAGCAAATCACACTATTCTCTGCCCTTTTATGAACGTCCATCAAGTTCACACTGAGAGGCCTTTGTGGTGTGTGTATGAAGATGGTACAATTAACTAATTTTTTATCTGACGTTCAGATGGGCGGTCTGGCCCAGGTCAGTTGGTCAAAGGTCATGGATTCAGCTGCCTCCTCCTGCCTTCTTCTCAGCCAGCTCCACCATCTGCTTCTGTCTCCTCTCCAGCACCAGCGCCAGCTTGGCATCATTTCGTGCTCGCTCCTGGGCCCTGAGCTCTGCCACATCCTCAAAGAACATGTGCCTGTGGGGAGGAGGGTGAACATGAATGAATGAATGAATGGATGGATGAATGAGTGAATGCATACACACACACACAGAAGTCATGTCACACCCCCTCAGTGAGCACTGACAGTCCTCAAGCCCCCGTGTCCTGCAGCTTTTCGTCCCAGCTCTACTCTTGCACACCTTGACTCAATTAAGGCCCATGCACCTTCATGCACGCGCTGCTCAGGTGAACCTGTTTCAACCAATCAGCATGAAGCCCTTCAATGGATCAGACGTCAAAGAGTAAAGCTGGACCAAAAACCTGCAGGTCAGGGGAGCCACTGAAACAATGGTGTCCATGCTGCGCGGTGCATAATGTAACCTGTTTCAGCACGCTGGTAATGAAATTTGACATTTCAATGTGCCAGTCAAAATAATAAAAACATGCTCACCTGTTAAAGAAGGCAGCGGCTAGTCCCATAATCAGCGTCCCAAACAAAATTGGTTTCGCAAAACGCTTTCCGGAGGACAGCTGGTGTTGCTTCATGATAAGAGTCCCAGCAGGATACACGACAAAGTGCAACAAAGTACAAAAATAATAATAATAATTCTGCGATCCTTGTTCAAGTGACCATTAAACTAACCTGGGACGTTACCTCTCAAAATTGCTGGAGTCTCTTTGACCTCCGTTTTGATAACGCAGTTGCTCATGTACTACTTCCGTTCCCCCCGTGTTATGAAACCAAATAAACCACACTTCTAAGACCTTTTGGACACTGAGGTGAATTATTGTCGTTGTGCTTTTGCCTGCGTAAAATGGGGTTTTGAATAATTGCGTTAATCTTACAATTTGTCTTGAAATATATTAAAATTCGAGAGGAACAGAGATGGCAGCCAGCGATATTACCTGACGGGCGCATTACAGGGACGGACCAATGTGTTGCTAGCTAGCTATTTCGAGGCATTTGGCTGAATTCATGTTTGCACCGTCTCCTCTTGAAATAAATCTAATATTGATGATTCGTTTGTGTTATTGGCGAGGCGGGTGTGTATCCTGCTGGGAGAGACTAAAGTGAACATTGAACTCTTGATAAAAAAATGTCAAAGAAAGGCTCGTCGGAGGGCTCGGACCGCTTTGAATATTTACAAACCCTGGTGACAGAGTTTCAGGACACAGACAGTGAAGGTGTGTGTATTTGTTTAGCTAAAGTCAGGGCTTCCTCAACAACATGGACTACAGAGACACCCATGGGTCTAATTTAACCTTTGTCGCCTTCCAGTAGAGGCTAGTGATGTACTGTAAGGATGTAGGCAGTTATATAAATCCGTAATCTATGATGTCCCAATAACATTAGTCAGGTTTAGGTTGTGCAGGCTTCACAGCATCTTATAGGGTACAGGTGCAACTAAGATTTTCTATATTATACCTTGCTTTAGTGTAATGCTGTGGTGTAATCGCTGAGCTTTTTGCTAATGTGTCCTGATTCACCATGACAGATGCCAAGGAGCAAGTGCTGGCTAACCTGGCCAATTTTGCGTATGACCCAAAGAACATGGAGGCGCTGAGGGAGCTGCAGGTGCCCGACCTCTTCCTGGACATGCTCACTGAGGAGAATGAGAACTTTGTGGAGTTTGGCATGGGTGAGTAGCACATGTAAACACACAAGAAAAACCCTTGGTAACACAAACTATCATCTGTGTCAGTTAAATCAGGTGTTTTGTTTGTGTCGTGTTCTCAGGCGGGTTGTGCAACCTCAGTATGGACCGGGAGTGTCGGGACCTCATCCTGCAGAGCGGTGGGATCCCCCTGGTCACAAACTGTCTGTCAAGCCGGAGGGAGGAGACTGTGCTGTCAGCCATCACTACGCTTATGAACCTCACCACGGCTGCATCGCGTTCGGAGATCACAGATCCAGCCATACTGCAGTGCATGCTGCGCTTCTCCCTGTCAGAAAGCCCCCGCCTTCGCAACCTGGCCACTGTGTTCCTGCAGGACTGCTGCACGGAGGCGCAGGTGGCCAGCGCTGAGCAGCAGATGCAGGGGCGGCATCAGACAGCACTCGGGATCCCACTGCCCAAGGACTAGGTGGCTGAAACTGTGGAGCACAGATACAGCCGAGGATGTCATGAGGGAGTTTTTTTTCTCTTTTTGTACATACGGATGAGCCTTCTCTCTGTGAGAGTTTATGATTTATTTTTAAAGCTGACTCATAGGATTCAGTATATATTACAAGACATCTTTTTACCTTATTTTTGTCAACTATCAATTAAAAGTAGTAGTTTTGTATGGAGCTGTTGATGTCAAGTGCTGGTAACACATATCAGGTGTGATGTCCATACCTCCAGTTACTTAAAACACAAGTAAAAGACTGAAACAGAAGTTTGAAAAGTCCTCCCTCTCTCACACCACAACCTGTTTTATTTATTTATTTAGATGTAGAGGTGGTACAATATGTCAAGAGAAGCCACTATGAGCAAGAATAGCGATGCAGATATGGCCGTTTGATTGCAGCAGTTCAGAAGGACTGGTAATGCAACATACAGTGTGTTAAGCGTGCCTTGAATCCTCCATTCACTGAAAGTATGTAACTAAAAAGTTGAGAACACAGTGGCTTACAGCTGGCTACTTGAAAAGGATGCACTGTAGAAAGAGAAGTGGAGGTATATTTCAACAGGATTCAGGAGTTAGTTTACACCACTGGCTGGTGTCAGCCTGTATCAGCCACATTACACCTGGAAATCTGACATTGCTAATGAATTTGATTCTATTTTCTACCGTTCAAGTGGATCGAGCTGTATGCTGGAGCAGACTCCTAGATGTGTTTTACCCCTTCTTACCACATGAGGGAGACTCAGTCGTTACTTAAGTGAAGGGCTGTACTGTCATCGGTACAGAACATAATGGGAACTAATGGCAAAACATAGTGCATTTCCCAACTGAACTGTGCTAAATCAATTTGTTGATCGCAAAACAAAGGCTAAAGTGTGTACAACAGACACCCCTATCAAAGAGAAACGACCCTCTCAACCTGATATCCTGACTGAACCATGCTGGAAGGAACAGGCTCACTGGCATTAGTATCAATATCCTTACATTCACCAAGACGGCACATTCCTCTGACTTTAACTAGCTGATATTAAGGTGATTTCCCCAGAACTTGGGCGGAGACTGGAGCTCTAGTTAAAGCTGATTGATTCACTCTTGGACTGAGCTCTCGCTGTCACAGTACCAAGTCCTGAGACATCACTTTTAGATCCAAAATATGTAAAGTAAGAAATACAAAATAAACGTTGAGGCTCCACCTGAGAGCCAGGAGTGCCGTTTGTTTTGTTTTGTCCTGGGCTCTTAAGAACTATTTCTGGGCTGAGTCCTTCAGGTCTAGACAGAAATCGACATGCGATCCTGCTGCCCGGCATCAGGTGGACGGCACATGTACCCCGGTCAGACTTGGGAGGAAATTCTTGACAGCTTTGTTGTGTGTGAGTGTCAAAGATACTCAACCAGCCCAAGCTATACAAAGCTTTCATTCTCAGTTAGGATAATCCATATGTGTGTCTTTGAATGGCATTCCAAAGGCTTAAAAGGCATCCACCTGCCACTGAGATCAATAGAAACGCCTTCACATTCTTCCCGTAAAAAGAGAAACACCCACACCTGGCTTTAATAATGTGGTACATGGTTTATTTCATATTGCCATAAAAAGGTTTTTAAAGATTCCTGCAGGATAAGACAATCCACTGGGCGTTTTTCTCAGTAATGAAATGATATGAAAAAATATATTTCTGCATTGGTCCTTAAAATTGACTGTACAGACACTGGGAAGCCTCACAAGCCAATTACAACACACTTTCAGTGGTAGATCAGTATCACTGAATTTACATTTCTTTTATATCTTTCTGGCACAACATTTAATTACAGGAGGATGGCACAGCACAGAGATGCATCCCCAGCCATCACATGTCCACAGATGGCTGAGGATGTCTTTGTTGATATCTTTAGATATGGTGGTAGCTGGGTATGAGATCCTTCAGTAACTGATGTCTGTGGAGGAAACTGCACACGGTATTTGCATCATGTCCATAGAAACACTTGAGTTGGCCTCTCATTTTCCTTTCCTCACAATTTAAGCAGCTTCTCAGCTTGATCACGAAGCTTGTGCTTCTGAATCTAAGGAGGAAAAAAAATACAAAACAACATAAAACATACTGCTTGATGTTAAGGTTGTTTGTGGATGGGTAGTGAATCAAATTGCTATCCAAATTTAAGAATTTGAATGTTCAATTCCTAAAAAAGTTGGAAGCCACAGACACAAAACTCAAATCGGTGATGCTCAGGCAGTCCAGGCCATGTGTGTCTCAGCCACTGAGTGAAAACTAATACGATTTTTCACAGTGCTGTCAAATAAGGCATGAGGCATCACATAGTGATACAGGGTTAGTGTTCAGCCCCAGCACCTTCACGCATCAGTTCATTTCTCTGACTACCTCCAATCTTACACTTCTTTTTTTTTTTTAGCATTTGTTGCCTCATTCCCACCTTCTAAGAGTATTATGCAACTTCTAGCCTTGGTACATGGTACCAGGGCTTAGTCATGTTAATCAGTGTCACTACCTTCAGTCTATTTGTTCAGTGATCAGAAGACAATCTATCTACCTATGATTTTGTTAATTTGTTTGTCGGTTTGTTGCAAAAGTGTACAAAGCTTGAAGGCTAACATTATCACCCAATATCACTCAATATGTCAGGTTTCAGGAAAATTGATTAATTAATAGGTAGGTTCTCAACCCTTTGAACAACAGTGGAGCAAGAGATTGGCATGGGTGCCAGCTGTCACTCTAGAAACAAAAAAAAGGCCCTGTCACCCCAGCTGTCTCTCAGGTTTTGGGCAATCTGATTTAAAAACTGTTGTTGGTCAGAAATTTACACAACCAACGATTATATGTCAATGGAACACACATGAACTGATACAATGTATCCTTAGAATGGAGGGAACACATGAACTGATACATTATATCCTTAGAATGGAACACGGAACACATATGATCTGAACAATGAATGTGAAAGAACAAATTAATACTTGACACAAAGTTATGTTCAGATCAGGATGTATAGAGCAAAACCACTTCAAACAAGGTCTGCTGCTTAATTTAAGTCAACTTGGTGGTCCAGAATAAGGAAGAGTTTGAAAATCCCTGTCCTACATGATAGTAGTGAAGGGTCAAAGAAGACAAACCTGTGCTGCTAGTGGGCAGAGGGACACCATCCCACAAGAAAACCCTTATGTGATCATGGTGAGCAAAACAGGTGAATCCCTGATGTACAAGATGTTCCAAATTTGAGAAATGGAAACAATTTTTTTTGTGTCTATGGCTTGAATGTGCTAATCATTAAAAGGGAGTCTATACAGGATTGAAAGGCTGGTTTGTGTGGTTTCTCTGATACGCTGCTTTGGGGCGAGGTCTGCCGCCCTTCTGGATCATTCTAGCTGCAGGACTTGGTATGCGTGCAGACTGGCTAATAGTTCCCTTTCCCTCCCGTCTGGGGGCATTCGGGGCAGGCCTGTTTAAACACAACTCAGTGTCTACAGTAAATTATTTTAAACAGCATCCCATGAGAGGAACACAAGCACCAGAGGGGAGCTGATGTTTATGCGTAAGACTTCTCCCCTGCCTAATTTATCACAGGCTACTACAGCAGCGTCTTATTATAACTCTTGTTTATATCACACTCTGGAAGCGTGTCATCTCAATAAACACAGTAAAATACACCACTGGCAAGCCTTTATGTAATTTCTGCTATTTATATGTGTGATTATTAGAACCGCATACTGCTGCACATGAATTTAGATGAGAAAAACAACTGATTTGGGACATTACCTTTCCAGTAACAGTGAGTGGGTAACTGTTCACAAATAATACGTAGCGAGGAATCTTGAAATGGGCGATCTGGGAGAGAACAGATGAAGACGGTTACACTGAGAGCATCAATCCAAACTGGGTGCTGAATCCCCCAATAAATGTTGCATAAATCCACGACTGGAGGCTCTGCACTCCACTTAATATTTTATGCAAAGACATTCCAGACAAGACAAGACTTCCTCAGCATGCTACTGGAAAATGACAAGCATGTAATAGTCCACAGCTGTGTGTAAGCGATATACAAAACGTGTGCGAGAGGCAGATAAAATATTTTCTGGAGGTTGTCTCCTGTGATTTGGACAGAGGAGACATGGCATGTACTTAGATATAACAGTAGTAGACTGTCTCTCTCTGGCAGTATAAACAGGAAATGTGGCAAATGGTGAGAGTTTTATAACCATTCTGGTCTCACCTTGCCCTTGCAGTAAGCTTTGATTTCTTCCTCAGTGCAGTCCTGTCCCTCTACCAGCTTGATACAGGCACAGATCTCCTCTCCCATACGATCATCCTTCACTCCAACCACCTGAGACACAGAGACACCAAGATTTAGAGCTGTAGGTCTGCAGCAACAGAGGAACAGCAGCATCACTGAACTGAATATGTTGAATTACTGCAAGAGGAGTTGACTGGCTTTCTCACTTGATCATAACCATAAGGACTGGTTGATTAGTAGTGTAGAAAATACATTTAACCAGTAATAACTGACTCATTCCTTTTGCATTTTGCATATTTTTAGTGTGATGCATTGTTACATTACGAACTTTTTGTTTTACATCCTCATGCATTTACAAATTAAAATCTATTCAAACCATTACTTACAATTAGAGTGTCAAATTTATACTGATTTAGTCTTGTGCTTTGGTGCACTGAACTATGTATCCTATTAGGAAATATACACAGATCTTGTCTTGTTGACGATAAAAACTCAATTATATGGCTACTGCCCCTCACCTGCGCCTCAACGACTTTCGGGTGTGTGTGCAGGAACTGTTCAATCTCGGCTGGGTAGATGTTCTCCCCTCCTCTGATGATCATGTCCTTAATCCTGCCTTCAATACGACAGTAGCTGCATGCATCCATGCTGCCAATGTCACTGCATATAATATACGGCAAGGAAACATGGTTAGCATCGGCATTTGGACTTATCCTTATCTAATCCACACAGACCTGGGTTAAATATCTTAAGGGGTCCAAGCACAAAGTACGGGAACCCTCTTGTGTTTGCTTTTGCCGATTAATTCTTTCTTTCTATCCTTTACCTCTAAAAGTATCTGGATCTTTGAAACCTTGACAGCAAAGGTCACCAAACGGTGCAGCTAGGCTGGCAACCTCACAACGTGGTAATTTATGCATGGGGCATGTTTTCAAATTCTTCTGAAGGTCATAGTGAGGCAAAGACTGCCTGGTCCCTGTGAATTGATGATTGTGGCTACATTTTTAATTGTTGTAATTCAAAAATCAATCATAATCAGTTGTGTTTCAAACTATTTCCTGTGGTTGTCCATATGTCCTGGTACAGGTACATGGCAAATCTCTCCCAAATGGCATATGAGCAGGTCAAAGAAATTATTAAATATAGCTGGAAACACTATTTCACCCGTATATGAATCTAGATAGAATTCACTCAACTTCTCTGTTGCTCCTGTTAACTGTGTTGCAAGTAGAAGTCCAAAGTTACTGGCACTAGCCCTGAATTTAGCTTTAAACACGCCAGGAAACACGCAAGAGAGTTACAGAGTGCTGATCAGGTGGGTCACAGCTACACTGTGTAACTTTTGACTCACCCAGTCTTGTACCAGCCGTCTTCAGTGATGCATTCAGATGTTTTGGTTTCATCATCCCAGTATCCCAGCATCACACAGTAGCCTCTGATCATGATCTCTCCTGTCTCCCCCAGCGGCACGATCTCTCCGCTGGTAGGGTTTACTATTTTAGCCTGTGAAGCAGAAGATTCAGCTTTTGTTGGCTTGTTTGCCAAAGTTTTCTCTTAAACAAATAAAGTTCTTATGATATAACTAATAAGCACATTACTACTACTACTGCTGCTGCTACTACTACTGCTACTACTAATTATTATTATATTTCAGCAACATACTGACATATCTATTGACATTCTGTGATATGTGTTTGCTGATATTCTATTGGATTATTGTTGGTATTTAACTTATAATATATATTAATATATCCACTCATAGTCTGTTAGATATTTATAGGCGACTATCCTCAGAAAATGTTATCCTTTGTTGTTCATGTTGTAGATACACGTGTCGATGATGCTGCAGGTTTTGCTCATAAACTGGTGCATCAAACAGCTATTTTTGTATTCATAAATAATATATATCATGTTTAGGATATACAGTACAACATGGATGATGGATACCTCTAGGTGGTCCATGATGTACCCGACTGTCTCAGACTTCCTCTCCATGTTGTCTGTGGGGTAGCCACAGAACGTCACAGGGCTGTTCTCTGTGGTCCCGTAGCCAATCTAGGAAAATAACCAAATGAAAAACAAATTACCAGCTGGGAATGTACTAGAATATGGATGTGGCGGCGGTTGATTGACGCCATGACAGGGCTTTAACTACATTTATTTTCAAGTCATTAAATTGCAAAAATTCAGTGCAAAGTTCTTTTCCTCAGAGGACTGAAACCCTAATGCACATGTCATCTTTTTTCCATTGTCTGACGGAGAATTTCAGAGTGAAGCAGATTCCACTTAGACTTCATATGGGCTGCCCAAAGGAATTAGAGAGGGATTAATTCAGCAAGTCTGGGCCTGGGACCTCAGTGAGGTATGTGGTGCCCCTCTGACAACTGGCACACCTGTAGTGGGCAAGATGCTGACCTGGGATACAGTGAATTGTTCTGTACACCATCTTATTTGAATACACACTGAAAATGATTGGTTAATGTAAAAAAATGTAAAAAATGTAAAATAATACATAATGTAAAAAAATTTAATCCATAGTTTTACTTCAGCATAGTCTGAAATTAAATTGAATGTGCCTAGTAATAAGTGTTAAAACAAAATACGCTCCACTGACATGTCCCACTTGGCCCGCGGTGCAGAACTGGCAATCGAGTTGATCAGTGAGCTAAGGGAGTGGTAGGACATGACAGGAAGACAAATGGGTGAGTCGGCATTAGGAAAACCTTTAAAGAGAGAGGAGACAGATCTGTGGCCACACAAGCCAAAGCTTTTGGTGCATGATATATTGCTTAGTGCTAACAGGTGCAAATTAATTCAATGGGAGCAAAAGCAGTCAAGACTGTTGGACAGAGAGGAGGTGCAGGAGATTTAAGGGTGGAGGCGGTGAGAATATTCACCTGGAAAATCAGGGGAAAGACGACATTCCCAATAAAACGTTAGATTTGTTGAGTAAACTCTAGATTCCAGTTATCCTGGGTGGGTTCATCCAGCTCATAAATGCATCCACCTGAAGCCAAGGTATCCCAGGAGCTGAGCCAGGCAACAAGGCCCCTGAGATGGAGTGGAGTACCCTCTTTCTGCCTCTCCATCCATCACTTTCACTGTCACTCAAAGCAAGTAATGTGAACTCCAGCTTTGGTCTGAAATCTGACATGTGAAGGCCCTCCGACAAATTCACGTTTTTTTTTTTTCATCACACATCATTCCTGCCAGGGACATACTTAAAAAATAACTTAGTGGCTCATAACCGGCTCCGGCTCCAGCAGTTGAAACTAGATAGCCAAAATCACCTTAGCAACTCCCAGAACTGACCACAAAAAGCCATTATATAACACCTCACTTCTTTTTTTTTTTAAGTAAAAAGGTGGAATGTACACAGGAATGAAACACGGAGTCAAAACCTTTCATTCCTTGGATAAAAAAAGTATCCATTTCAATTGTTATGACTTGAAACAGCATCTCGGCATTTGCCAACCATCTGGAGACTATTACAGGTTATAAAACGGCTACACAGGAGTGGCTCCTTTTCGTGCCACCGCAGACTGAAAAACAATAGCCATGTCTGGGATCTTGCACACATCTAACTTGAACTCATGCCTCCTCAGTAAACATACATTCACCTGTTCAGCAGGAACTCAGATGTTATAATAACCTCAAAACTAAAATAAACCAGCATTTGCTTGAACATATTAGAAGGAATGAATATATGAAACATCAAACACAATGTAAATTCATGTTCAGGTCCTTTCTTTTGTCAGTTTCTTGGTATGTGCGTCCAGTAATAATTTCCAGATGTTGTCTGCAATTTGCTCACACACAAAGTGCTAAATGTCAATATGTCAGTCTCCAGGTTGTTACAAACTGCAAAACCAGACTTCTGGCTGAACACCGGTAGCCAAAAATCCCATGCTGTCCTCCTGCTAATGTAGGGTTAACCTCTCACAGACACTTGACTTCCTCTTGCAAACCTCTCACCATAACACCCTGGAAAGCCCTCCTCAGTTTTTTTCCTCAAATAAATGTTATAAATAGTGCTGTGTTCTGTTGACTTGCCATCCAGCTCTCAAAAGCCCAAAGTGAAGTTTCTCTGCACTGCCCTCCTTTTCCCACAGTCACACGCCTTTTCACTCCTGCTCTCTCGCTCTCGCTCTCCCTCTCCCTGTCTGTCTCTCTCTCTCACACACACATACACACCCATACCGGCACACACGCACACACACACCCTCCAGCTCACCTATTGCCTTTTCCCTTTACACTTCTCAAGCTCTTCTCTCAGAGGCTTTCTGCAGGATTTTCCAGCTAGTGCTTATCCGCTGTTGAGGGAGCAGAGCCCAGCCTGACAGACAATCTGGACAGGTCAGCAGATAGACTGATATTTACACTTTAAAAAGGAGCCAGACAGCATGCGATGCATGAGCTTGTTGTTACTGGGGACCTGCCTCGTGGTCCTGGGCCCTGCAGTGCGGGGAGCCCCAAGCCAGTGCCCCAGCCAGTGCCACTGTCACGGTGACCTCCAGCACGTTATCTGCGACAACGTCGGGCTAAAAAAGATCCCACGGGTGTCAGAGGCAACCCGTTTGCTGAACCTCCAGAGGAACAACCTGGGCAACCTACCTACCGGGTCCTTCAGCGAGAGTAAAGGGCTCATCTCCCTGCACCTGCAACATTGCCAGATCCGTGAGATTGCATCCCAGGCCTTCAAGGGGCTGAAGAAGCTCATCTACCTCTACCTGTCCAACAATGACATCAACAGCATCAAGCCTGGCGGTTTTGAGGACCTGACCGAGCTCACATACCTCTACCTAGATGGGAACCAGATCAGTGACCTGTCCAAGGGCATCTTCTCGCCCATGATCAACCTCTTTATTCTGCAGCTCAATGACAACAAGCTGCGTGACCTGCGGCCAGGCACCTTCACAGGGGCCAAAGACCTACGCTGGCTGCACATGAGCGGTAATGAGCTGAATACCTTGCAGCCAGGCTCTCTGGACGATGTGGAGAACCTTGCCATACTTCACCTGGACAGGAACAAGCTGTCCACCTATCCTATTGCTGCAATGAGCAAGCTCCGTGTGGTTGAGGAGCTCACTCTAGGCAGGAACCCCATGAAGAGCATCCCAGACTTGGCGTTCCAGAGCTTTGGACGTTACATGGAGAAATTACACCTTGACAACATGGGTCTGGAGAAGGTCAGTCTTTGGTTTTCATTGAGTATTTACTAGATGAACATAGTTGAACATAGTCCTATGAGGTGCTTTGACTGACAGTCTCAACTAGATGCTAGGGCATGTCATTTTATCTAAACTGCTTGGGTGTCCTTAAAAGTCACAAAAGTACATGACATAAATTGCAAGATAAGCTGGATCAAGTGCTTCTTGTGTGTTTTCAATGTAATAAAAATGTGTTCAATGTGTTTTTTTGAGCGAGTCTAACTGAAGAGGAAGGGAAGGTCAGACAGAGGGTAGACAGCTAATGAGTTTCATTTGAGGAAATGCAGTGTTGTAACAGATGGTCAGAACTGTAATAAGGGTATTACTGGATATGAATTCATGGCACTGATGCAGGGTTATCAAATACAGATAGAAGAATGTAGATTTTCTGACTTTGTAAATAGTTTAATCAAAGCCATGATTATCAGTTTATCCCATGAAAAGGCCTTTGTATCCCTGTCCTATATTTGTTTATTTGTTTTGGTTTTGGCTAACCCATCTCCACTACATTTCATCAGCATATTTACATGCACTGGCTTGCCAAGGGCCAACACCCCCTAACCAGCAGTAATTTTTCTAATCTCTGTGCTATGGTTATATGTGTATGCCTGGGGGCAGGTGTTAATGCACAGCTTTACAGTAGTTGTATTTCATCAATTACATCAGGACCTTGCCACCAGTATAGATTACATAACTATTGAGATTTATGTGACGCTTATGGCTGAAGCCACCTTTATGCATGGGTTGGTTGGTTTGTTTGCTCCTGCTTTCTCCCCATCTGCTTCCCTGCACTTAAATAATGCAATCCTTATGGTGGATTTGTCCAGCCATTGGCTGCAAATGGGAACCACAGGGGATCACATGTGTTTGGTGTCACGCTTCAGGATGCACATGTGCTGAAACCAGCAGGATCAACTCTCTGGTTGTTGGCAAACAGTCATTTGCTGCACTGATCCTGGTTTCTGAGCTTGCCAACTTCCATGGCAAAGACAGAAGACCAGCTGGTAGAAAAATCTATCTTAGAAACACCTTTAAGTTCAGTAAATCCAATCCTTCTTGTAGTACACTTTGAGGCAGTTGTAAGTAGACAGACAGACAGACAGACAGACAGACAGACAGATAGATAGATAGATAGATAGATAGATAGATAGATAGATAGATAGATAGATAGATATGGATATGTTTTGGTAACAGATTCCAAACGATGTGACGTGGTGATGGTGTCAATATCTTGCATGTCATGAGGACACACCACACTTAGTGGCTATGCTCTTCAGCTTCCATCATTGATCATGAATGAGTGAGGCTGCTGAGAGGTACTGGGCATTCAGCAAACATCTGTGGTGGCTGAATGTATCATTGTACTCTTGTAAGGCCCTGAAGTGGAGTTGGAAGCAGTGTGAGTCCTTACAAATCAAAGATCAAAAACATCAGGGACTTTCAACTCACTACACAATAACTATCTGGCCAGAAATTTCAATCCTCATCATTCAAACCTCATGAATGGCTCCCAGATAGCAGACATGAGACAGATGTTTTCACAGCAAACTGTGAGCCCTCCATTTGTCCGTCCAGGTCTTACACAGCTTTGTATACAGTATAGGCTCTATGCTATACTGCACCACTCTTCAGACATTCCAGAGTGCACATTTATTTCATACTTGAGGTTAATCTAATATTTGAGTGTACCTGTGCCACAGTGCGGAGGCATCCCAGAGGGGAAAATTGTAAAATAACAACCTTCTCACGCTGTGACTGTGTGAGAGCCAGGTGGAAGCAGCAGGAGATGGGGAGTGCAGCACACATGGCTGGGAGATTAAGCCATTTTCCAGTTGAATATGGGTATTTTTAGGGTGTTTTTGTTTGCTGGCCCATGGCCAAGCATGTCCCAGTCTAATTATTACACAAGTGTTATTTTCAGCTTGGTGTGTTTTCTCCTCTCGCTAGGAGGGTCTTGTAAACAGGTCAGGAAGGGTTAGGAGACAGGTAAATAGAGGCAGGGTGTTCCATGGGCCATGAAGAGGAGTATTTTTAGCTTGCCATCGCCCCAGGTGAATGCACAATTGGGCCCTTTGCGAGCCTTCCTGGCAGAGGAGCGGCCCGAAGAGGGAGACGACAGAAAGAGAGAGCAAAAACAACCCGGCCATGCTGGAAGTCATCCATCTTCCATTGCTTGAAAATACCAGACCTTCAAGTTCTGCGCTCTCATCGCTTTGCAGTGGAAATTTCCAAAAGGTGCTTCAACAGCCTCATCTCTCCCAGACTTACATAAGTCAGCCCGTCAAAGCCCAGCCTCTTTCTCATGTCTTGCCCCTGTGTCCTCCCTCTCTTCCTCCTGGAAGAGGCGAAACTTGACACAACGAAGATCAGTTCATCTAGCACCTCTGTGAAGCTTTTAGCAGCCTCACAGATGCATATGAAGGAGAAGCGAAAAAGGAGGGGAGTGACAGCCAGTGTTTACATAAGTGCCGGTGCAGAAGTAAGAATGAGAGGAGGCTTTGAGATGAGAGCAACACTGGCAAGATTCCCTGGCCCTGCATCACTGTCTGCCTTCTGGCAGATACAAAGTAAAGGTGTCCTGGTGGGTCAGTGTGCTGAGGGGCATATCATTTTAAAGTGAATAAAAAATGTACTATTATTACATACTGCTCTTATTTCATAGCTACTCCAAAGTAAGAGGGGAAACTAAGAACTAACGTGATTTCAGGACGTTCACACTGACTAATGAATTTACATTCATCCCAGTAGGAATCTCTCGTTGTTTTTGATATGAAAATAATGAACATTCCATGTATTTCTCTTTTCCCAGTTCTCTGATGGAGCATTTACTGGTGTAACAGCAATCAAATCTCTCCACCTGGACAACAACAAGCTTAAGTCCTTACCTAAAAGCCTAGAGTTTGGAACCATCACCAACCTCACACTCTCCAACAACCCCTGGAGCTGTACGTGCCAGCTTGCCCCACTGCGGAAGTAAGAGACTCACGAAATACACTGAGAAAATACTTAGAAAATGCACATTTGACATCTAAATAGAGCGACATAAAGGCATTTGTATAACCACATCCAACCAACAGCCCTTCTAATTTTGTTTGTCTACAGTATCTTGTCTAATCCTCAGACACTGTGAGAAATGAAGCAGCCAGCACAACCAGTCTTATCCTCGTCTTTTGGTTACTGCCCACAGGTGGATGGACTCTAGCCGCAACCGTCCAGATGCGCTGTGTGCCTCTCCACCGCAGCACAGAGGCAAGCAAGTCAGAGACACCACCGCCTTCAGTGGCTGCAGAGGCAAGCCAAAGAGAGCCAAGAAGGGCACGCGTCACTGAACATGGACAGTACCTGCCACTGAACAGGTACCTGCTGTTAAAACAGGCGGATGGTGTGAAATAACAGCAAATGGATTTCGTTCTAAAATGCATGATTTCGTAACATGTGGGCCCTGAAAGCCTGAAAAAACCTCTATGCATTTGCAAAACCAATAACATAACCTCTGATTGCCAACTTTGAGCACTAAAAATATTTTAGCACTCACTAATGGATTTGACAAGTCTGGACCATATTCTTATGAACTGACTCCTGATGACAGAAGATTGCCAGAGAAAAGTTTTAAAACTAACCCTTACTTCTAACATTTGAGAAAATGCAAATTTTGCCTGCAGTTTTGAAAATCTTAGCAGTGAATGACAGGTAATGTTTTTTCCAAAATGCAGATGTTTTTCAAATCTATGTAACTGGGAGTACTTGACCTTCTCAGCTTTCATCTAAGGTACAGTTTGAAGTGACACCCACACTAATCACTACCTTTGCAAAATAGCAAAGACAGATGAGATATAATTTTATACTCTGTAGCCTCTGTTTTCTTCAAACATCCCATAACTCCCGGGATGATCTTGTTAGGTTTTCTCGCTGGAATTTTTGTTTTTACAATAGGACACTGGATTGAGACATTACCACTTGAGGTTGAAAGTGGGTTTGGATTAGTTCAGCGTCGGTTTTGCATGATTTTGTTTTTTTGGTTTTCTCCTCCTTCCCACAGAACTCTCTGTCCTTCCTCGCCTCTGTCCTTGTCTGAACTTTTCCATTTTGGCCCTGGGGTCCAGTACACTGTGTACAGGTCATGGGGTCTCTGCTGGGAGAGCAGACTGTTTGATTTGGCTGCTGATTTTGTGTCTTTCTGCAGGAGACGCTGAGGAGAAGCCTGTCCAGGTGACCGGCTACTTTTGCAAAGAAGCAACGCTAACTAATTCTACTTCAAGACTGTCCATCTAGTCATCTGCCAAATGTTGTTGTAAACACACCCAAACATGTGTAGACACACATGCCCTCTCTGATACAGACATACACACACACACACACATACACAAACACACACACTTGTAAGGCTTTATCGGGCCAAAGACTCAGTTAAACATTGGTAAACAAGATGAATGCTACAGTATGAAGTGTTAACAGAGAACATTCAGGTAACCACCAAAACAAAGGACACATTTAGGTTACAAAGTGTACTGAAGACAGATGGGGATGCATTTTCTTGACATGGTTTAGATTCATTCAGTGTTTCAAAGGGGCAAGGTTATGATATACCCATCTACCAAGTGTTCTGTGCCTTAATAAGCATGAAAACAATGAGATTCTGCAAGAGATACTTTAGAAGTGCCTCAGAAAGTGTTTTCCAGCATCATCAGCACTAATGTTAATATCGAGGTACACTGAGGCCGTTGTAAAGGCTCCCAGTGGGTTTGCATACCATTTTAAGAAATCATGTCTATGTTTCCTTTATTTTGCTAGTTACCTGCACAAACAAGCATTTGGCAATACAATAACACCTCCAGTCAAAAACAGAAATGGGCACACAAACACACATCCCCTCTCAAACTGATGAGGAGTTTGCCAAACGCCCCGCAGCCGTCCCTCAGGCAGGCGGCCGTGCTTGTTTTCCTTCTCTTGTATACCTTGTGATGCCAGCTTTATGCCCTCGCCTCTCAGGACCCCTCTACCTGCTGCCACGGTAACACCCTGCATCCCCAACCCAGCCCACGACAAAACAAAAAGAACAAATGGAGCACTTCTCACAGCTCCTCGTGTTTAATCCGAGTCACCCTCAGCTCATCTCATGTAACATCTGCCAAAATTTCCTCTCAGAGTGAGAAAACATCCTAGACAGAGAAACATGGCCACGGACACAACGCAGACATAAAATCAACCTGACCTGCCCTCTCTTCGTAAACCAGAGAAAAGGTTACCGCATCACAACACAGGCGGCTGAAGAACAATTTCTCTAAGAGGCTTACAAGACACTAAGACTTTGAAGATGTAGGTGAGCTTGATAGATCAAGGTGATTGAGTTGGAATGAAAACGGCCTGTTTTCCTTTTTCAGGACAATTTTTCTTTATGAAGGCTTTTTTAACATCCCATAGGTCTGTAAACCTGGCTTTTGGATGGTTCTCGTACAGATAAGAATGTCAACAAATGAGAATTTCAGAAGAGACTGAGAGGTCTTGTCTTTTAAGCCTAAAATGAAGAATAACTTGTACAAGCATGGGTCATTTTGCCTGTTCAGTTTTCCTTTTGTGCAATGCTTTGTATAATACTTACAAATTATGAAACATTTCCACTTTGAAAAACTGTATTTAAATTGGAGGAAAAAGTGACACATTACAGCAGACCAAAATATGAGGGTTACTGACAAGTGTTGACTCTTACGCATATCTTATGTATGTTGAATATCTTTATATTTCCTTGACTTTTGGAAGTGGTAACTGCTCACATCCAATAAACTTCCAACAAAATTAAGCCTTCTTGTCTTTCTATGCATCGTCAACTTCTTTGCAAGATGCCTGAGCCTTAAAATGTTTTACCTATACCTTGTGTGACGCTCTCCTGTGGACATGTCTCCCCCTACTGTGCAAACGCCAAACTGCATCTTACAATATCACATTTGAAAAATAACTATGTTTGGTCAAAGTTGAGAGGTGAGTATGAAGCTGATACAAAGGTTTCTGAAGTCAACAAGGACACACACTGTCACAGATGTGAAGGCCAATTGTTTATTTGCACCCATTTTCTATAGCCTGCATATTGTGTTTGGCAGATATTGTATTATACTGTATGTCCTAGGTATTTACATGCAGGCAGACCCAGCTTGCACTGTAAGCTACAACGTTTGGACATTGTCATAGGCTTTTTGAAAATAAACTGTAATAGCCCGGCTGAAAATTCAGGAACCATCAGGAGACAACATGAATATGAATACAGACCCACAAATGAGTGAAACGTTTATATCCCTTAATGAAAATGAATGACTAGGCATACTTTATTATCAATAAAGCTTTTAATAACAAATGAAGCAACCAAAACAGCTCAATCATTGCTAGAAAAAGGAAGACCCTCGAAAACATCCTTTGTGCTGTGTAACACAGTTATGCCATGAATCATAAAAAAAATGAATAAATGGATAAGTAAATAAGTGAATAAGCAAATAAATAGATGAGTGAATGAAAAAATGAATAGATTAATAATTAATTAAATGCATGAGTGAATGAATAGGTGAGTTTCACCTACAGCTCACAGAGGCTTTGCATCTAAAAATATGAATACGTATGTAATATTTAAGAGAGACAGGACTCACCGTTAGTCCTTTGACGCCCATGGTCTGAATCACCTTCTTCACCACTTCTGGAGGACAAGGTGAGCCTGCCATGATTCCTACAATAAAGAAAGTGAATGAAAAAAGATGAGATCACAACTATTACTTACTAAACTATTCTGGCTGGCAAACTTATGGATGTTTTCTCAGACAAAATCAGCAGAGAACATAGAGCCTGAAAATCATGAAAATGCACAATCCCTTTGTTTGAAAAAGAACAGTGTACATAACAGTATACAATATGCAACGGTCCTGTTGGATCTGTGTGTTTGTATGCATGTTGCTATCTAATCTGTTGAAGCATGTTCACACAGAGGCAGCAGATCAGCCTGTCTCTCACCTGCCTCCACTGAGGACAAGTCATATTTGGCCAAGTCGGGCTGGTTCAGCATATCCACGAACATGGTAGGAGTGCCATAGATGACAGTGCACCTGTAGTGTGAGAATGAAGACAATGGCAAAAATGTATTAAAATGTACTGTATCTTGTTACATATTGCAAACAACTCCTTCAAAAATGCATGCAGTAATAGGAAAATACTATAATATGTATGAAGCTGTATCAAAAGTAAGTGCAATATGTGCATTAAGTCTGAATATGTGCATTTAGTTGTAAATTTTGTTGCAAATATTTGTATATAGTTTTAGGTTGTAGTTTCATTTAGTTTTCTATTCTAAAATCTTCTTTCTAATATGATCATATCTCTTTTTTTACTTTTTTTTTTGCATCCCATATTATATTCCATGGCATTCATTGTTCCAAAACACTAAAAATTATGTTTCAGTTAGTGTGTGTAACTAAGGTCCAGAAAACATATAGCTTAATTTGTAATTTAGTATACAGCATATTCTATCTTTGAGTAATATATAAGGTGTAAAACACACAGGGCATTCATGCAAAAGTGGCCACAAATTTGCTGCATTTTGTCTTATCGTTTTAAGTCCACAGTTGGACAAACACTGACTGTTCAGCAGGGGGGTCAGTTTACTCAAACAGCATGTAGATTATCAACTCAGAGGTACCCACTAGTGGTGTAAACATCTGCTATCCACTTCCCACAATCATGCTTACTCTTCACTTTAAAGTCACACACAGCAAAGTCTTGTCCTTACATAATTGCAGGAAATCCCCTTTTCCTACAGGAAGGGACAAATCAGAACTTAAGAGTGAAAATAAAAACTTGGTCCTGAACAGCAGTAAGGAGGGCTGCCTTCACCAACAATACATCTTCTGTCTGTGTCATCCTTTTGGCTGGTTGCAGGTCACTAACATCACATTACATAATGTCTGGGTTGTAGCAGCCACAACCACAGCCATTAGTTATTGTGGTGTTTTCCATTTCAACAGATCTAACGGGTGTTTGTCCCTTTGGCGTTGCCACAGCAACGCTGGAGACTGCATGCTGCCGTGTTTGTTGTGAAATGCAGCTCCCTGCAGTTCACATTTTCATGAAAAATAACTACTTTGAAGCTGTGTCGTTCAGTGCGCTTTGATATACATAAATGTTTGCATGTACTATGACTATTTCGGCACATTTTGTCCACTAAATATTTTTTTTTATTTCAACAGTTTTCATTGGAGCAACCTCTGCAGCACTCATTCAGACATTCCATACATTCCATCTGGTCACATGACTCCACAGATCTGTGTGAAAATAATTTTTTTTTGTTTCTGCCTCATGAAGACCTTTTACCACTTGAAGACGCATCTGTATTTTCATTCGTTCTCAGAGAGGCAGGTCTTGTGTCCACTGCCTTCATCCCTGAGCAGACAGTCACTTCTATGACCCTCAGCCTCTTCAAGACCCAATATTTTCATTTAGCAGACATTCAGATAATCAGATTTTATTTTCCTTATGCCTGCCCATGCATCCCATCATTTAATGTGCAAAAATACTAGATGTGCACTGTGTCATCTTAGTGACTGGCACTGAAATGGTTATTAATCCAGAAACATGACTTTCTCTTGAAAAACAATAAATGCCAGAGGATTCATGCAACTTGACTACTAGCCAGGAAAGTGACAGCTGTCATGGAGTTTATCTTAATAAAACAACAATAAAACTCAGAATAAATAAGGCACCATTTGATTAGATCCTATTACAACAAGGTTTGAGATCTGAATCTCTTTAGCTACAGGGAGTCAAATATGTACATGAGTGAAACCAGAGGGCAAATGGAGCCAAAGTATGTAAAAAGTTTATGAAAGATCCTTATCATTCCACTGTTTTGAGAGTGAAACAGCATGCAAACTAGACCCGGATATAGACTGATAGTTCTTTAGCCTCGCTCATATGTGTTGCATTTGTGTGATGCCTAACCACTGATATCTAAAAAATCGCTTCCTTCAGATAAATTGACTGAATTTGCTTTGTTTTGAAATAAGCTTCAATTCAAATCAGCTCCCATGACAAAAGCCAAGCGGTTTCTAGTTTACCTTGGCTCTGTTTCACTAAGCCTCAAAATACAGTGCTGCTCTAACGCTGGCAATGACTGGTTTATTACAAATATTCTACACATATTAAATAACCCTTTGCAACAGGGTATTTACGTTTAAAAAGCTTTTAATACAATTACCTAACTATAATGCCAACAGACACTGGAGCTGCCAGTGTTTGATGCTGTCATGAAGAGCATATTTTATATTGTTTACCCAAGAGTCTTAGCCACGACTTTTACTTTTTCTTGAGAGCAAATTTAAGGAACCTTCGAAGGCGTTTTGTACATACTGGCCAATGACGTTACCTTTCACTCTCCAGAGCTGCCAGGTTGGCCCGTCCATCATACCCAGCAGAGGGAAAGACCACGGAGACGCCGTGCACGGCCAAGCACATTCCCCCGCCCACGGAGCCGAAGCAGTGGTACAAAGGCACGGGCAGACAGATGCGTGTGTTGGGCTGTGGGACAAAAGCAGATCTTCAGAGGAAAGGGTCGATTATTGCGGATTGCACCAGAGGACTGACTTATCTGAGCGCAAGCATTTGATTTTACTTTCTGCCTGGAAGAGTAAGATGCGTGTATGTGTGAGCCTGTGTGTACAAATTCTTTACATGGGTTTAAACAAAGATGTTTAAAGTCACATTGAGAACTTTGTACCTCAGGAAACATTCTGAGCTCAAATATTGGTACAGCATTTATTATACATCACTACTCAAAACTTCATGAGGGCATACTACATTAATGCATGATGTCTTAATGCTTGCGTTGTCACTCACCCGCCAGGAATAGCCCATTCGGCTGCCAACATAGTAGGCATTATTGAGGATGTTGTGGTGGGATAGTGTGGCACCCTTTGGAGCTCCTGTTGTGCCCTGAGAACAGATGCTAAGTGTAAACTGCTGAACTAAGAAAGGCACAAAATATCCCACTGGTGGAAATTTGTCCTGGAGACTCAGGCTTAGATGTTTTTTCACTGCTGTCTAAACACGGTGAACATCAAAAACAGTGAAGGATTTCCTGCATTGTGTTAAAAATCAGATATAGAGAGGAAAGGAGGCCTAACAAGATCAGTGCATGTTAGCTGGCAGTTAGATTATTTTTTTGCTGCCTGAGCAAATCTGGCCAAAAAGGGACAAAAATCTGTGATAATCCTCAGTAACACTCAATGAACAACGAATTAAGCAACCTGAATACTAAACAAGGTCAAGTGTGGGTAATCTCCATCAGGACTGCCCAGTGTTATTTTTGAATCAGCAGCCATTACCGATGTAAACTGGATGTTTATAGGGTCGTCACACGAGAGCTTCTTCTGCAGGTCCTGGAGCTGCTGCTTGTACTGGCTGCTTCCCGCCTGCATCACATCATCGAGATGAAACATTCCTGGTTGTCGACTATCTATGACAATCACAGACGTTAACTCCGGCAGTCTGAGAGAAAACACAACAAATGCATATCAGACACCTTTATCTCCATCTGTCATGGTACATCACAGTGTATACATCTTGATTGGCCTAATTATGAATGGCAAACCTGAACATATAAAGGAATGACATTTGTGTTTTGAATTTTATAAATACCAGCGATCAAACACCAGTAGCGGTACCTTGAGTTCTTGATGCCACCTGGGCTGGAGGACTCTATCTCTGGACATATTTCTCTCAGCATGTCGCAGTATTTCTGAGTCTTAAACTGAGTTGGGCATACGACCGCTTTACATCCCACCTGCAGAGAAAAGAGCAGAGTCCATCATGTTTATCCTTCAGAAAGTGAAACGTGTCACCACAGCCATATTATAAGTGTTATGACTCACCTTCTGTAATGCATATTCCACCTCCCGCGTCTGGTAAGCGGGGTTCAGAGACACCTGTCGGGTGATGCAAAAATAGAAGTTAGAAGCTTGTAAACAAGAGACTAAAACTTGACTGACTGTATTTTGTGCCACACCCACATTTAATCCTTTTTGATGAGAAGCAAAAGTGCATTCAGGGACAAATTGTTAACTAGAGAACAGCAGCCTGTTCCCCACTGGATGATCCTGTTCTCACCAATATAATACCAGCTTTTGCTGTGGCAAACTGGAACAGGATCCATTCATATGTGTTGGGGCCCCACATGCCGAGCCGGTCTCCTTTCTTCAGCCCGAGGGCCAACAGCCCGGCTGCAGCCTGGTCGACCTGCAGAACACGTCGAGACACGGAAACCGCATGAGCACATCTGATGACTGGGGTTACTGTCAAAGTAAGAACAGCCTGTAACCTCGCTCCAACTCTGTAACATTACTGATGTCATGTCTGACACCTGGCCGATGATCTTGGTCCTCTCTGTGGCCAGCTGAGGTTGTGGAACAAGCAGCTTTTCTCCATTAGGTCCCACTCCCTCCTTTAAATCGCAACTCAAATCCCACCGTTTCTCCTTTGCTTTTAATTCTACATAAGGTTTGCTTAGGTCTTCTATTATATGACCTTATATTTTATTTGTTTTTATTATTGATACTTGTTTTTCCATTGTTCAAGTTACTGTTGGATTACCTTTCTTTCAAAATCCATAACTATTTGTTTGCTATTATTGATTGCTACAAACAAATAATTCAATTTACAGGATGTCACTTGAATAGGGTTGTTAAAGGTGCACTATGTAGATTAAAGTGAAGACTGTATATTATTATTATTATATAAAGACTATACATTGGGAATCAAGACTCGGGCTGCCTTTTGGTCTGTCCATCCATTTTGTCCTCTTCATCATTAGACACCTGTCGCACGCAGCAGTTTTACCTGGCAGTGCACAGCTGTGATGAGCTGATTTGGACGCCAGCCTAATTGGCCAAAGTCCCCTATTTCTGCTTCATCATTTTCTCTGTCTTATCTGCCTTCTTATCTCATTGCCATTGTCCAGGTTACTGTCCGTTTTATTGTTTTGTCCCGGCACAAACTGCACGCTTGGTTGTCCTGGTAGGGCTTCTTTCTTAGAGCCGGCACGCCCAACGGTTTCTCCCTTTTTTTTTCCCTTATAAAGTAATTTTTTGAGGTTTCTCCCGTCTCCAGTCAATGGTGGCTGGGCCTGTTAGGACAGGTAGGCCTGTCAAGTTTCAGCATGCTGTTTTGTGGCCAGTACTTCATTTGGTTTCCACATGTTTCTTTCCTTGTGTGCCAGATTACACCCAAACAAACTCTCTCTGACTAATCATCTTCAAAATAAAATCTGTAACATGATCAGTGTGTGTGTGTGTAATAGTAATGTATTACAGTTACTATTTTTGTAATGAGGCTGTCTTCACCCTGTCACATGCACTGTAGCATCATTACCTAACCCTGCCGGCTGAGGACAAAGTCTAACACTAACATAATTCACAGGTTAAGGACTGGGATGATGAGACAGCAAAACACACACCATTTTTCAAGACTTTTACTTTTGTTTCAAAGAAAGCCTCTGAGGAAAGGACTAGGACATGTAATGCTAATAACAATAAAGGTATGGTAAAAGAACTGGTGCTGCTCTCTGCACAGGCCTGCAGAAAAATTAGAAACTGAAACACGTTGAGCAGAGAAGTCAGGAGTGGCTGCTGGCCTTAAGGTGAATGCTGAGTTTCAGCTGAGCAGCAGTCACAGTACCCAGTTACACTTATTCAGGACGCTGCAGTTGAGTAGCTTTATTGTGCACTTTTGTACTTTTTGGAGTATTTTTTAATGTCAGTAATTTTGCTTTTACTTAAGTACATTTTTGCTGAAGTACTGTACTCTCGCCCCTTTACTATCTAACAAAGTTAATGTTTCTAAGATGTAGTGCAACATTGTAAGTGCAACATTAGCAAAGTAAAAATATATCTACATGAGTAACAATTTCTAGTACTCTTTCCACCACCTATTAGCAATTTATCCTGCTTATTCTGAGATTACCCATCTTGTTCAGCTAAGTTAAGACTGTGGAATCACTTAGAAGGTATAAATGTTTACCGTAGCCCCTCCAGCTATCAGTTACATTTTCAGATATTTGATATGGTTTTATGATACAGATAACCTTAACACTCTTTGCTCACACTGATGCTGCACTGGGTTAATGTTATCACTGTATGATATAACATTAACCCTCGGTGCTTGTTTGATCTCTGCCCTCGTGTCCATATGGAGTCTTGAAGTCACTGGGTGAAAGTTGCTGCTTGCATGATATTATCTAACCTTCAAAATCAAAGCCCTCCCCTTATTTCTATAATTATAGTATGATTAGACAGTAGCAAGAGGTAATTCATCAGAGCCTGTTAATATGTCTCTTGGTTTATCAGCTTGTATGCTGATCTATAGCCAACTTGCTCACTAATAAGTGAACGTGATTTTTCTTTCCTGCCAAAAACAAAATGTTAATGGAAAGACATGAGTGCCAGCAGAGCCTAGGTGCATGAGTTTGCTGTGCTTGTACTGGACTTTCATGCAATTGCTTGAAACTGAATGCAGTTATTGTTGAAATTTACTTTTACATATAATCTCAAAACTCAGTTCTCTCAAATGAAATTCAGTTTTCTCAATTTAGAGTAGTAGAGTAGTTTAATAGAGATAGAAATGGCATCCATCATTCTTTACCACATCATAACAAAGTAGGATGCCCTCCCCATTGAGACTGCATAGTCTGCCTTGTAACAGTAGGCAATGATACTGCATTCTCCATCACAGGGACTGAGACCCATATTCAAATAAAATTCTAATTTATAGCATAAATAAAGACAACTTTTATGTTTGAAATGATGAATGCACCTTTATTCACAGTAAATACTTGCTGCCAGTTAGGAGGAGGCTCTTGCAGCTAGTCCATTAAGTTCGGTGACATTGATGGAAATCCAGCAGGTGATATTTCTGGTTGCTGACATTTGTTTTACAGTAGAATAAAAAGGCGAGGCAGCCAGCCCATATTATTTTATATGGCTGTATGGTCTACTCGCATGCAGCTTGCGCTGATGTTGCCAAAAAGAGGATTATGCCCCACAAATGGACTCATACAACATACTAATGAGTTTTGTATTTTACTTCTTTAAACAATGCCTCACAAACACCTCCCCTATCTCTTCATCTTATCTTCTTATCATAAAAAACAGTCAAACAAGGCTGCAGTTTTTTGGTTGCCAGGCTATTGGTAGCTATGGTAGTATTATGGTGTTTCTCTGCCATTTTAACCTGAGTCAGTCTTTATGCTTTTGCCTCCATCATTGCTACTGCTGTTGATGCCTTTGCCTAAGATTTTAAATGTTTTTGTTCAGTTAGGTTTATTCATGTTCACCACCGACATGGTGCCATGACACGTTCTTGGTTAAAATGTAGCATTGTGGCCTGTTGGACCTTCATCAGATAACCTTGCACATTTCACCTACTTCCTGCTGAAACTGTGCAAAGGTCTTGCGGACTCCGTCCTGTAGAAATGCCACGGCCTCCCTGTCGGGCCAGCGCTCCACAGTTTGCTGCAGGATCTCTCCGACTGGGGCGTAGAGAAAAGGCTTGGAGGAGGTGCCGTGTGCATAGCTGGTGGTGAGAGCTGGGATGACGGGTGGACTGTCCACATGGATGCCACTGAACGGAACCAGGGAAACAGGGAAAATATTAAGAGCAGTGAGATTTTTAGCAAAGACTGGCAGATTAAATGCAGACCAAACAAAGTACTGCTAGGGAGGCCTAAATTAGAAAGAACGATAGCACATTAAAGGAATATTACACAAGCATCTCACCAAAACTAGTGACCATTGCAATATTATAGCAATATAATAGAATATTATAATAGGATATTACAATAAAACAGTACAGTAAAATTGGCAGAAAGTACTGGATTTATTTAGTTACATCTCCTATTGTATAAATACGAGCAAATAACAAATAAAGCTTTTTTATTTGGAGA
Organism: Myripristis jacobus; assembly: GCA_900302555.1. Taxonomy (NCBI): domain Eukaryota; kingdom Metazoa; phylum Chordata; class Actinopteri; order Holocentriformes; family Holocentridae; genus Myripristis; species Myripristis jacobus. Next base: position 33,022 of record OMLB01052053.1, read on the forward strand.
AATATTAGTCTCCTGAATATTGACAAATGCATGTATCTTAATCCACACATACGAGACGCAAATCACAAACATATTTTACTATCCACAAACAAACACATTTCAATTTGTGTCTTGTAGATTTTAATTTAAATAAATGTGAAATGATTTATACAAATACATGTTTTCTTTTTTTGTACAAATACCTCATGATTTGTATGTGACAAAACAAATGTATCCCTCCATGTCCCATATTTGCAAATGTAAAACTGACCTATGAGGTGCTGGATTTGCATTTGCCGTTGAGTGACACATGCATTAGTTGAGGCAATTGTGAGACTTTGCTTTTATTCATTATTTTATTTTGCTAATTTCGCACTTGCAAAATACACAAACCAATACCTAAAGAACCACACTCAGGTCGCTGCACGATCCACACACACATGTCTACTAAGGTAAGGAAAAGTATTCAACAGGATTGAGAGGAAATACAAGAAACTGCACATTACAAGTTTGATGCAGTTCACTGTAATCCTTAAATATACTGTAATGGATTAAGATCTACTGGATTGCCAAAGTGCATGCATGCAGTTTACACATTAAACTAAATCCATGCCTGTTTCATCACATTGTTTCCTAAGCTGTGGAGTCCCTTTGTTATAACTTCTTCTTTTGGTATAACTTCTAACTTGTTGAACTGTTTGAGCAAGTTCCTTGGAAAAGCCATAAATTCATCTTGAATCTATTTGGGATTTCACTGTAGCCTTTGTTCCAGAGGGGAGAGTGCTGAACTTCCTTGTAGGAGGGTCAGGATTTGGTGGGCCCAGATGGGGGTAAAGTGGTGGTTGTATAAGGGGAAAAAAAAAACCCTGCAAAGTATGGCCTCCTGGTTTGTAGTTAGTTTCAGTCCCTCATGGGAAGAAAGACAGAGCAACATGGTAATGTGATCTCACCCTTTGTTAAGCAGAAAAGTTTGGGCCAACAAACATATTGGTTTTCACAGCCAGAAACCAGTCTTATCAGTTTAATGCTGATATACTGTTGTGCAGCTTTGTCTATCTTTATTTTCCAATAGCCTATAAAATGACTACAATGGTAAGTTGACGCGGCAACTTTTTTTTAGTTGAAGGTCAATCAGTCGTGGCTGGCCATCTGGGGTACAGGGAA
>OMLB01052058.1:18705-29126 GCA_900302555.1 Myripristis jacobus
GGATTTGGGGGATTTTTTTTTTTTTATATAAAAAATTTAAAAATGAGTGTGCTGGATGTCTATTTTTCTGCTCAAATGTACATATAAATAGTTTTGTGAAATCTGTGTTTTATAAGTCTGAAAAATGCTTACAAAGAAAGATGTAAAAGAGAGGGTTCAGGTACATTGTATTTTTATAGAAATAATATATGAAAGCTGTATATTTTGGCACTGAACATTGAAATGGACCAGCGTTTTGTGCCGATCGATCATCTCTGATACTGAAGAGAATCTTCTGACAGGAGGGATCTCAGGTATTTGCATAGGATATGTTTTTTATGTCCTGAAATATGCGATTTATTTATCAAGAAAAAGAAAATGTAATTGAAATGTGTTGGTAATTTGTATTTACTTTAAATTTGTCCAACACTGAATATGGTGATGGAAAGATGGAAGATTGTTCAGTCCCGTGTTCAGCATCCCTGACATTAAATGAAGACACACTGCTGTGAAGAATACATGTATGTTTTTAAGGCATGGGTTTTTTTTTTCTCTATTAAAGCATTGATTTCACTGATGTGGCTGTTTTGTGGCGTTTGAGAAGTCTGACGTGTTTTTGGTGGCACACGTGAATCGGACAGCACAGAGACATGCAGTTTGTCTCTCATTTGCAGTGAAATGGTTTTATTGAGCTGAAAATTAATGCAGCAGTTTGGTTGTATGAACAAGGGCTGAAGGAGCTGGTGAGCCAAAATGTTCCCAATGAAATGTTTTAAAGGTTTTAAGGAATTCTGCAAAGTTTCGGGTAAAATCCCCAATTCCCGACTTCCCCAGAAGCAAGATGTTTGATACCATTTTCTCCTCTGTACGTCCAGTGGTTCTGTTCCTGTGGGTAGCATTTCACGTTAGCTTAGCATAAAGACCTGAAGTCTATAGGAGTCGTTAGCCTGGCTCTGTCAAAATGAAAAAAAAAAAAAACCTTTACAGCAGAATCCACATGATCCACTGTGTAAATCAGACAGCGTCAGAGCTGCTGTAAGGTTTATTTTTTCACTTTGACAGAGCCAGGCTAACGACTCCCATAGACTTCAAGTCTTTATGCTAAGCTAACATGAAATGCTACCCACAGGAACAGAACCACTGGACGTACAGAGGTGGAAATGGTATCTAACATCTTGTCTCAGTGTGGGGAAGTCGGAAAAAAGGTATTTAGCCCTAAATATTGCAGAATTTCTTTAAGAGATAGTGTGTAGATGTGTCTTTTTGTAGTTTGTAGTGGGATAAGTTTGTTTTGTGCATTTTGACCGTGATAAAGATTTGATCTGTTTCTGCTCCCCTGATTGAATGATGACGGCTCTCGTCATTCCCTGTCGTTTCTCTCTGCAAAGCTGCAGAAACATCAAGGGCGTGCGTTTGCTCCGCAGCTCGTCGTCTCTGTTGCCGTGGGTCTGACTTCTGCTCCTCTTCATGGCCGTTTCGACCGACCCACTAATCTCAAACCTTAATAGTGGGGTTTCATGGGCATGACTTAAGCCCGGTCCCATGCGAGATTCTGTCATGAAAAAGATTATTAGAGTGAGACAATTAATCCCTCAGGGAGTGCAGAGCTGGTTTAATGAGCTGATAATGCCAATATATCTGGCTGTAATTAGGCTTTTATTAAATATAAAATATCAGCCAGTCAGTATCAGATATCATCCTCTCCCATGATGGAGATTCACGACATAAAACTCCCACTACATCAAACTCTGTTGAACCTGCAGAAAGTAAAGGGGTCTCTTTCGTCACTTTGTTTATTCCCCGCAGGATGATGATGCATTTTTGGCTTTTTTTTTCTTTTTTTTTAAGGCTTTAAAGTACAATAAGAATTAGTTTGTGTTGAGTTGGATTGTTGTGGTGTTTTCATTTTGAGCTTTTATCCACTTTGGCAAACACTGAATTTATGTAATTGTGCAGACCGACAGCGAAGAAAGACAAAGACGGTGGATATCAGCTGAAAATACCCACTCGCAGTTTCAATATCGCACACGGGCCCAGCCCTAATTTCTACGCCGGGATGGGTTACAGTGTGTAATTTATCTGATGCGAGTGTGAGCGCTAACCCCTCTCAGAGAGTCGGGCTATCAGTGTAATGATCTGTTTGTTTCTGTTTGTCTCTGTCAACAGGTGGGCGCTATAGCCTGTTGAAGCCTCTAAATGTCAGAGCAGCCTTCTTCACCTCCTCACTTCTTTAATCTGCGCTTGGCACACACGCAAAAACACACACACACACTCACACACACACACACACACACAGTGAAGGCGGTCGCAAAACTGAGCAGAGCAAAGCCTCAACAAACCCCACGCTGTATCTTGTAATCTTCAGAGGCCGATCCCTCTGTTTACCTGCTTGTCGGTTTATTGTTTGTTCGCGTCTCTCCACATCTCCGCATCTCTGTTCGACTAGTTTCAACGCAGGGAAAAAAAATGGACCCGCCCTGACTTTATGGGTCTCTTCTCCTCTGGAAAAGTTAAAAAAAAAAAAGTATTTTCTCAGCCAGCCTACATATCAGAAATTACAAAAAACGCCTTGCTTCTGAAACAAGTCAACCCAAGCAAAACAAACACTGAAATTGTGATGTTTTGCCCTTTTTTTTTTGCGCTTTTAAATCATTTGACTTTTTCAGAACCTTTGGCTCCAATTAGGGAAAAAAAGGAAAGCTTTAATATGTACTTGTGAATAAACACTGCAAAGAAATTGTGCTGACGATAATATAGCACAGAAACATGCTGCGGGTTACAGTCGTGGCATCAGATTGTCCTTATCACCAAGGTTAAGAAGGACGGTAATATGAAGAATCCGTGTTTTGTAACCGAGGGCTGTATTTCCTGGACACTGGCGCCAGTAATGTCCCTTGGGGTGACGGTGCAATGTAAAATTACCACTTCTCTAAATTAGCACCCTTATCAGTGCGGCCTCATAATGCAGCTCTTGAGATGAGGATGCAGCAGAAAAGTCCTCAAACTACCCCTGTGTGAATGAGGTTAGTCGCTTGGTGGAGGCTAGTCTGCGGCGAGGGCTTTGAGGGAAAATATTAGGGTTATTATGGTACGAATTAATACACATCGCCACATCATCATTTCACAGTTGTCGAATGAATCATCAGACCTTTGGCTGACAGGCAGCTGCAACCTTATTTCCAGGCACTAAAGTCTATTCTATAAAAGGAAACAAGCAGCGTGTTTTGAAGAAAGCTGAGCAAAGTTTTCGTCAGGCAAAATATGTTGTAAAAAAAAAATGCAGGTCGTGTTATAGGTATATATGTAGCTAAAACTAGGCCCTGTTTTGGCCTCGCAAAAACCCAAATTCTACAGGTCTTAATTCAAAAAGGTGCTAGGAATTTTTCACAGGAATCTCAGTCCATGCTGACCTGATAGCTTCACACATTTCCTGTACTTTTTTGGATTTTTTGTGGCAGTGCTTTCATCCAAAGATGTATTTGGTGTAATGATCTAGGACCTGAAGTCGCTGCCTTGATGTTTCACATGATCCTGACAGATGTGTCCACGTGGGGCCGACCGTGTCCCTGAGGTGTACGCTGTGCTGTTTGAACACATTCAGCATCATCAACGTTTAACCTGAACAAGTCTTGGGCTGCTTTCAAACTTGGGAATCGTGACCCTAACCCCCAACCACAAACCTGACCCGGAAACAAGCTGCAAGCCGTTCCGTTTCTCAACACAATACACAAATTACACACTTTTTGTCAATGTGTCAGGTCCAGATGACATTTCTGCCGATTTGTTGCACCTCTTTCACTCGCCACACGGATTGTTTACTTGCAAAAAAGCACTCGGAGTACAAACTGCAACTACTTGGACTACAATGGAAACGGAAATCCAAATGCCTCAGTCTTGGGTCCACAAAGACCCTGTGAACCATTTTCAAGAGAACCCAAATCTGCTTGTTTTGTGTGCACCCGAGTTTGGAAAAAAAAAAAAAAGAAGCTTTGACTGAAATGCACTGAACTCTTTGGTGTAAATGCACTTTGGCCACTGCAGTCTCCCCATGTGTGAAAACACCATCAGGGGCTTTCACACCTACAACGTTGGGTTTTGATTGAGCCGTGGAGCGTTTACTTCTTCAGTTCAGTTTGCTTGCAGGGGTGGAAACCTTTAAACTGCAGCTCAGCCGCATTTGAACTGTCTCGCGGTCTGAACAGTGGGCTGTGGTCAGGGTTGGACAGGGGCAAAAAAACGGCCCCGGCATTTCAGGCCCAGACCCAGGAATAATGGGCTGATCTACCTTTTTATTGGTCAATCAGTCAACATTTAAAAAAAAAAAAAAAAATGGTTGTTTGGGCCAAAAGTTTGGGCCAATCTGCCAGATGGCCGGTCCAGCTGTGGCTGTGGTGCGTCTAAAAAGTCAAGACCCAAAATGCAGTGCGGTGTGGGGAGCTGCTGCCTGTAGCTGCTGGTGCTGCCACAACGAGTTGATGAGGATTTGAACTGACGGACATTTGAACATTGCATGACTGATTGTGGGAATGCATACATATGTACCTTGTTCCCATGTCGCTCCTCTGTCTGCAGCCAGAGTTTCCCCAGTGAAATTTCTGTTCGATGGGATGTTATGTGTTTACAAATATTGGTGTGCAAATGTGGTGTATCCCACAGCCCCGTGCGCAGAGCTGTTTACTGTATGAACACCAACCACACCTAATGAAAAATGCATCAAGTCAGCAACTTCACACCTTAATTGGACAAGCACACATGAGCTACACGTGTGAAAGCGTTCGCTCTCTGCTCTCCTGACCTCATTAATCGACAAGGCAGTTTTGGCACACAAGCCCGTCGCGGACTGGAAGGTGTTTGCTCCTCGCGCCGTCCTCTGCAAACTACTTTGTATGAAAATCCCAACATTTTTGGACGTTTCTGTATTTCACACCGATAATGATGGCACATTGAAAGTCACTCAGACGCCGTGACTTTCCCATTCTGAGGTTTAGTCAAACAGCACGTGGACGTTTTCACTGTTTCCGCTTCACACCGCCACTTGTGTGTTTGCGTACTTTCAGCTGTAGCTACCTGACACAGTGATATCATCTTGGTGGCAGAAGAATTCAGCACAACCAGAAGGCCGCTGTGGGCTCTCTCCCCTGAGGATAAAGGGCTGAGGCAGCCTTGATGCTGCTGGTTGTGAGACTTCCTCTGCCGGCCAGCCCGGGCCTCTTTTTCTGCGAATCCTGTTAGACGATAAGAGCTTTTTTAGAGGTGTCAAAAAGCTTGGAGACTACTGCCAGCCAACACAGCCACACTCACACACTCAGAAGTGCACCTACACATGCGCTTCACACACTGCGGCCACACGGACATGCCAGATACACCGCATTTAAGAGCAAACCAGGCCGAGTGAAGCCCTGCCCTTACCCCTTTAACATTTCTGACCAATAGTCTCAGTCCAAATTCTGCAGTATCACCATGTGGCCATATATTCAAATTGCCAAATTAGCAGATAATGTGTCAACTTCCTGCTGAGACAGTGACTCATGGATTAGCATGTTATTGCAAGGATGAGTATGAACACAATGTTTCGGTGGTTTTGAAGACGCTTTAAAACCCGTGTTCCTGTTTGTTGTCCATTCACCCCCCAAAACACCCAGATTGCTCCACACGCTCGTGATGATTTCCACCCTCTGAGAACGTCTCGTTCTTCCTCAAAAGCAGAAAACGCGAGGTGAACTAGCTTGTTAAGTCGCGTCGGAGCCTGGAACTGTGTCGTCTTTGAATCCAAATTGTTCTCGCGTAGCAATGAAAGGATGTTGAGATGAAAACAGTCCTTTGAAGAAAAGAAAAAAAAAATGTTGTATGATTGCATTAATACGTATTATCCTGAAGTCAATGGCAAACCAAAAATCTCAAGAGACACTTCAGAAGTGATTTTCAAAGTGGATAAATGGTGAAATTACCAGGGACGTTCACTCCTGAAACGGTGTGACGTATGCGCTTTCCCACTCTGTTGCTAAGTTAGCAGATAATGCACCAAATTCCTTCTTGCAGGGAGACTGACAGAGCCTATTATGTGCAGTATAAAGCAGCACGACGGCTAATGATGAATGGTATGCACGTATTTTGCGTTTAAAGCGGCACAATGGCTTGCCACTGTAATTCTGAAAAAAGCCAGAGAAATGATGTTGCTTTTGTCTAAGCTTCAAACAAACACAGTAGCCAGTTCTCTGGGTTTGCAGCGCTTTGAAATCTGCCTCAGCCCGGAGTTGAATCCACAGCGAGCTTGTGCAATCGCCGAGGTAAGAGTCCCATTCCTGTTTTTCCTGCCAGGTGATGGTGGATGTTTGGACTGGCCTTTTACACCCTCACCCTCACACACACAGAGACACACACACACACTCCATGTACACACAAACACACACCCACTTCTTTTCTTTTTCTTTTTTTTTTTTTTTTTTTGCACACACCCATACACTGGAACATACCACACGTAGGAAATGCAGAGTCATGTGGCTCTGTGAAGTATTTCTGAGTATTTCTGAGGCACTGAAGGAGCCTGGGAAAAGATGCCTGTGCTACAGGGAAGAGGCTGATAGGTGTAATGTCGCGGGGAGGGAGTGGAAGGGACGGGGCTTCCCAGCTTGCTGCACCGGCTCGGCTTAAAACCTCAACTCAATTACAGCTTACACATAACCAAACTTGCTCCACAAGTTAAAATGCAGTTCTACACAGGAATAGTGTTTACGATGGCAGAACAATGTGATTTTATTCACAAGTTTATTAACAGTCACAAACCACACTCTCATATCCACCTACTGTGAACATTGTGCAAAAGAACATGTCATCAATATTGTTCTATTAATTATTAATTACAGTTTTCCCTTTTTCAGCAGCAGCTCTGCCATAAATTCTCCCTTTTAACAAAGTTTATAATGTTCAGTTTGTGTTGACATTGTGCAGAATGTGTCACTTTAATTCTGTGTTTATTACTGAGGTTGTAGTTTGCAGAGGTCTGCTACTGGACTGCATTACACTGAGAGGTGTTTCTAATTTTTTGTCCTCCCCTATTTATATACAATGAGGCGGGACAGAATAGTGGAAACAGCTGTCAGTAAAATGCAGTCCAATCCAACTATGAGCTGAAAGCCAAACATAGAAGTGAATGACCACCTCTATTACTGTGACAACAAGACAAGCTGAGCATTACAGGCAGCAGGAGAGGACACTTTATGGCACAACAGCTGGATTAGACTGGATTGGATGGTGCAGGTGGAGCTAATAAAACAGCCACACAGTGTGTCTATACTCTATAATTAAAATAACTGGCTTTGTAACACAAAGGCTTTGGGCCTGTGGAGTATGACTTCCTTTTTTGACAAATTTGAAGGATGCTGATTGGACTAAGCGAGATTATGCAGATACGCATTATTACATTATGGAGAAACTTGTCTTAAGGACACATGATGCAACCAAATTTAGCTGCTAGTTAGTTAAAAATTAACGCAGAGCGACTAGGCCCCCCAGCAATGCTGCAGTCGGAGAGCTCTGAGTCGGTTTTCCCAGATTCCAACCGAAATGAGTTGAGTGCTTTTACACAGAAAGACATGAATACCTGCATGGATGTCCACAGCAAACTCAGCTTTGCATGGGCATTGCAAACCATTTATCTGTCCATCATATCAAAAAAATAATGTTATTCTCACTAAAACTCCTTTTGCAGACGGACTTTATGACAATCTCGAGACGTAAACTGTAAAACAAAACCCCTACAAGTTTCTGACGGTGCATTTTCACAACACGTCGACCTCCTTCGTACTGGAATAAAGTTTTATAAAGTCAAAACTCACACGAGGAGAAAACTCTGCTCCCCGCTCTCGGTCACGCTGACGTAAAGTCACGTGGCTTCATCAGTTTTCACCTGCAAATTCCAGTTTGAACACTCCTTCTGTTGGACGTTTCTGAGCGGGAGGTTTTGTTTTTTTTCTGGACTCTCACTATGATGGAACTGACAGTTAGGTAAACATTCAGGAACAGCTGATGTGTCCCCGCCCAGTGGGTAATACTGGTGTCAGGGGACTGCAGTGTGGCGTGGGTGGTTACCTGCTTTGTTGCGGTCGATTCAAGAACCTGTTTGAAGGAGTTTGACACAAGCTTTCCATGCATGCCCACTCCTGGGTTAACATCTGCGCTCGCTTTTCCTGATGTGACAGGTGAGTGTGATGGTAGCAGTGGAAGAAAAAGGTCCTTTCAAACCTTTTCAGTTCCTGCGAACGCGCAGAGACACGAACGCTCTCGGGCGAGCTCTCACAGAGTCAGCTAGCAAGCCGTGGCTGCACATTTCTTGCATATGGCTCATGTTGCTATGTAAATGTTTTGAGGTCAACTCCTTGCCAGCCTGTGCAGAGACACCATAACGCTTGAGGAAGACTTGGTGTCACTGCAAAGGCCTCTGGGTAATGTGGGGCTGGTTTGTGGTCAGAGGGCTCAAAGAGCGAGGTTGTAATATTCGTGTGGGGAGGAAGTAGGACTGTGGGGGAACTTCCACTTTCCTTCCTACGCTTACCCACGTTATGCAGCCATCTCAAGGGGGGGAGGGGGGCAGCCGAGGGGCGAACAACAAGCAGATAGCAAAGCAACAGATAGCAGATAGCAGGCAGAAGATATGAGAAGAAAGGCAGCAGTGAGAGGAGAGCGATGGCTGCACCTGACTAGGGAGAGAGAAAGTGAGAAAATGAAACCTTGAGAGAGAGAGAGAGAGAGAAAGAGAGAGAACCCTGCAGTGTGTTTTGACGCCAAGTCGATGTTGATCTAGCCGGCTCACACGCTGAAAAGCTGCAGAAACTTAGCGCCAAAATAAAAGCTGAGGTCATGCTTGCAGCTGAGAACCATCCTAGTTTTCTGATGTTCGATTTTAAAGCTCCCAGAGCCGTTTTTGCTGCACCACATCGGTTTGGACTGGCTCGTGCGCCCCTTTTCCACGACTTAAATGCCTGTAAAACGCTTCCTGGGAAGTGAGACCGAGAACAAGAGAAAGAGAGAGAGAGAGAGATGAATGCACCTGACACAGGAAGATAGAGAATGTGACAGAAACGGAGAGAAAGTGAGGTTTTGTGGAGCAGCGCACACCTGCTGTTCAACTTGAATTGTGAAATCATACCGGGGAGGGCAAACTCGCCTTGCTGTGCAGACGGCCATAGGCTTACAACAGGAGTGTGTGTGTGTGTGTGTGTGTGTGTGTGTGTGTGTGTGTGTGTGTGTGTGGCGCCGGGATGAGGGGATACAGGCACTGGTGGTTTGACATAAATGGATACACAGCTGCCATATAGCTGAACTGAGAACAGGAAATAAATGTGACACAAAACCATTTTTTGTCACACAGACGAGTACAGAGAAGGAAGTATAACCGAGTCGGCCCTGCGCTCATTAGAAGTCCCATCTGAGTGACAGCGGTGGTTTGGAAAACAAGTTTCGATCACTGTTATTTGCTAAATTCGGCCTCCGTGACAGTCTGCGGAAATCTCCACACAAACAAGGCGTTTAGTTGCATATTCAGCCTGTAAGTCTCTTGTTTTTTTTGTTTTTTTTTTCTTCAGACAAAGTCAAAAATCTGCCTGTGGGATGAGATAATCCCACTTATTCCCAGAGCAGATTCACTTGTTTCAGGATTTTTTCTTTTTTCTTTTTCCTTTCTGGGAGGAAGTGTAAATAAACCCGCACTGGAAACAAGTGGGACGATTTCATGAGACAAAATCTACCTGAGATCTTTTGTGCAGTCACCAATCCGTCCCCATAACAAACAGGACATCGGCACATTATTCTGCTTATTGAGCGACTTAAATGCTTTGACCAAGCGGTTGAGGATGTGAAGATGGAAGATGAGGCTTAAACGGCGAAGTTCAGATGGAGATTTTCGAGAGTTAAGAGCTGTTGATCGGGTGAGGGTTTCGAGCCGCTTGCCAAAAAAAATCACTCATGTTCCACTTTCACACATGAAAATACAGCCTGCAACACACTGTACACCAAAGCACAAATGTCAGCCCTCGATGTTATTGCATTCACACCCCAGGCAAACAACATAACAAAAAAAAAAAAAAGTATATTTCAAGTGTCACATTCAGTGCTGCTGAACGTGGGCTGCATGTGTTCGACAAGCGGCGTGTGTCGGCGCTTTTCTCTCCTCCATCATCCATCAACATCGCATCAACGTCACCCCGCCACTTAACACCTCGGTCGCCTCTACAGTCCATCACCTTGTGCACCGGCATTCAGCAGGCAGCGACACCCCGAGCCAGGAGAGGCCAAACACGTATTCATATCAGTAAAGCTGCTGTGTCACCGCGGGAGACTGAGTTCACTGTGCGCTGAAAATTAAAAGTCTAAAAATAAAAATTCACACAGAGGGGGCTGAGACTTTAAAAGTGACCGACGCTGGGTAAAAGGAAAGTATGAAAGTT
>OMLB01052093.1:11621-43776 GCA_900302555.1 Myripristis jacobus
CGGCTCTTTCTCCCTGTAACGAGAGGGCCCTCTGGCACGGCGCGAGGCTCGGTCTGCAGAAATCCAAGCACACACAGTAAAACCACGACTACACACTCACTTGAGAAACCACAACGGTTTCCCTCTCGATGAAGTACCTGAGAGGCTGAGTAGTCTGTCTGACTAATAGCTGCCCAGCAATGAAGAGACAACAACACACACACACACACACACACATATACACACTCACATTCAGCCGGCACATTTCCCCTCTTCATCTCCCTTCATCTACCTGCACAAAGACAGCAAAGCACTTCCAAGACAGGCTGTTAGACGTGAAGTGATAGATCAGGTCCTTATCCATATAATCGTATTGGCTCCTCCATGTGAGTGTAATACATCCACCAAGTTTGGTCCATTAACTCCTTCCCTGTCACAAGACCGAGAGCTCCACCAGGAGTGTAACGCTCCAAAGTGGAATGGAGGAGATACAGACTGGAAAAGAACACCATTCTGAGTATTAAAGGGAACGTTTCGGTTTCACTTTCAACACGCTTCTCAGCCCCCCCGGCTTCCAAAACTGCGGCACTATCTCCTGTCATAGCACTGCCTAGGACTGCTTGATTATGGAAAAAAATCATAATCACATTTACTTTGGTAAATATTTAGATCATGATTATTCAATATGATTGCTCGCTGACTGTGGAAACATCATGCATTTATTGAACTTTTTTGTTTTAAATGTCTTTTTAAATAGAATTGAATGCGACTGCCGTGGAAGAAGGGGGCTTCACTCTTTCACTCTTTTTTGTTCCTTTATGTTTTGGTCATAGTCCATTTTGTGATTGCATTCCAGACGATTTCAGAGCATTGAAAGTGAAACCAAAACAAATGCACGCTGCTGTGGATCCTTCAGAACAATTTTTCAGTTTGTCGTTGACGCTCAAAATTGTGTTGTTTTACGGTCTACTTCTACTCCATTCCTTTTGGAGCAGTACAATCCCACAATGAAGCGCCTGTTCTTGTGACAGGGAGGGACTTAACGGACCAAACCTGGTGGATGTATTACACCCACATGGAAACAGCACACAGCAAATAGCACTACACGGGTAAGAATCTTAACTATCACTTGAAAGCACGGCTCCCGACTCTCGAAGTCACTGTGGAGAGCTCATTGAGTAGACAACACAATTCCTGGATTCAATATGTTCCAGTGTAGTGAACTGGACTCGAGAGCGGCTCCTGATGAGCTGAGGGTGAAAGGAAGTAAAATTGAACTCCCATGCCTCCTTAGATTTATGGAGTTTGTGTGCGGGGAACGGCTTCCACTTTAATTACTTCTTGTATTCTGAGGACTTTACATTTTTAACAGCGCGTTGGCTTACTTCACAACGCTCCCAGTTATCATTTCTCATTTGCAGAAAAGAGTGTATTTCAGCAGTACTCCTTATTTCTTGTTAGGTAGAACTGTTGATTAATTCAGTGTGTACTGGACTCAAAAAAAGAGTTTCTACTTCAAACTCTCTCTCTTTTTAACCACTATTCAAAATTACCAAAGACAAACTGGACCCTATCAAGGCCGTCGTGCCAGGATTGGCCCAAGTGTTTGTGTGTGGGTGTCTGGGTCAGGACTTGGGTGAATCATACTGCCACTATGGTGTCTCTGACAGAAGTGCCAGCTCTTATTGGCAGGTCTGACCTTCCCCTTATGATACCCAAAATAAAAAGACAAGATGAGTCATTATCCTTTCACAACTCCACATGTTGGCCTCTCGTCTTAGGAGGACGCTGCTTTGAATAGACAACTCCCACTAATTCTGTAGTGAATCTTAGGTGAATTTATGTACTGCGGCCTTTGGGACCCGTTGTTATGGTGTGTGTGTGTGTGACAATCCCTGCCCTTCACTGCCAGCCTGTCTCTTGTGTGTTGTTCTTTAAGATACCAAGTGGGTGGGGGATCATCAGCACCGGCTGGCAGCAAGTAGGCCCAGTGCTCCCAGGCTTTTAAACCGGCTGTTCTGGTTTTTATTTGCTGTATGTTTTGTTCACTCGATACAACACCTTGCAACAACAGACAAACTACCACACATGCATCACCTGCACCACGGATTATACCGATTTCTCCACATCCCACAATTTTCCTTACTTTATCATAATTATTAAAAAATGCAATTGTTTTCTCCAGCACTGGTTTTCAGCCTCCCCTGCTTTGTCAGGTCTTGTCAAGCCGGGCTATGACAGACATTTAAACACTAGTTTTCCCAAACTCTGGGGGTGGTACAGTTTTAGACAAATTGGTGTCAGGAAAAAATACACTGTATTTTTAAACTTGTGGCGGATAAGCTTTTGTGTGTGTGTTCTGTTTCAATGTCTGCATTTTCGCAGGCCATCTTGATTGCATGGACTTTACACATTGAAGCGGGCTACAACATATTCCACCCTCATTCCTCTGGTCCCTTGAGCGTGCCTGGGTGCAAATGTTTGTTTTTGCATATTGTGTGTGTGTAGCTTGTGTATGTTTGTTTGTGTGTAGTGTATATGTGAGCTGTGAGCTACACATTTTTGTCCTAAACCACAATTCAATCTAGACTTGCAGCTGATTATGTGGATGCGGAGGTCAGGACTCAAATGACTAGCACTTCTTTCATCTCTTTGCTGAACATTTGTTGCTTGCATTGTATTGTCAGAACTGTACAATACAGATAGCAATAAACACCTCAAAACTCAAAGAAACCTTTAACCAAGCCAACAAATGAGCATGCCCACCTCACCTCCTAAGCTGGCATTCATGCACTGGTATCTTCACTGAGCTAGGGAAGTGCCACTGCTGGTGAAGCGTGCACCAACCTACTCTGCAGAGACTTGGGCCAAGTTCACATTCATTCATTCATTCATTTTCCAAATCGCTTATCCGTAAGGGTTGCGGGGGGTGCTGGAGCCTATCCCAGCACTCGTTGGGCAGAAGGCCATGTTCACATTAAGCTGGGTAAATATGAAAATACAATTGTTGGTATTTCATCCACACTACAGCTGAAGATCATTTTCCAAAAGCACACCATCCACAATGAAACAACCCTAAATGATAGATGATAAATTATGCCAAATGATAGACTATGGCCTAGATCAAGTAACAATCTGAGGTCAGTGTTTTCAAAAAGCTGTTTTTCCCCATCACACTGCAGTGCCAGATATGTATTCTCAAATTTATACACTTTGGACAAAGTTTTCGAAAATCCCTGTTTTTGTGGGTGGAAAAAAACTGGCTTTATGTCGGCCCAGGACCAAAAATGTTGTGTTTCCAAATTTTACCTGGCCTGAAAAAACCTTCAGTCTGCAATCCAGAAACACCTCTCCTCACTGGTGTCACCTCTCCTGGATGCTCCTCATGCCCACACTAATGAGTCTCTGGAGTCCATCAGACCCACCACCAGAATCCGAGGTCGACACATCGCCGTGATGAGTCGTTGCTGTCCTGCTACAGTGATAGGCATGCAGAATAAGTATCTGGAGCCGCATGTCTTCCACATGCCACTCAGACTGGACAGAGCACACAGACTGCAGAGAGTGGCTGAAGATGGAGGAAACTGTTGTGGGTTCACAGCTTCAATCGTTCAAATCCACTACTGTCAACACAGGGAACCGCTCGTGGCCAAAAGCCATTAGGACATGAGTTTCCACAGAGTCATTCCTGACCTCAGCGTGAGCCTCCACTGGAGAAATACAGCCTTCAACAGTGTGGCAGCCAGACTCTACAGGAACGCTCTGCCTCCAACATTCACACAGACAAATATATCTCTTTTTAAAAAGAAAAGAAAAAAAAAATCACTCCTGAACCAAGGACCAAAGATCATCACTGAAGTGTTAGCTCGGTGGAGTGTGTCATTAATGAGGTTATTTCTGAAGACCAATCGTGTTTCTGAGGAGCTGTAATTCATTTTCCATCTGTCCGTGAATTCTTTTATTATCAGGCTTCAGTTCTCTTCTCCCTGCAGAAGCCGCCATGTCTTCAGATATGGAGAAAACTTTTGAGTGGCGATAATAGATAAACACCTCTCCTCTTCCCCTTCTGCATTTTAACCCAGACTAGATGTGCCTACTGGGGTCTCTGGTCCATCTTGGCTTGATGGTGACTCAACAAAGTTCTGAGGAATTCTTGCTCTTATCCTACCACAACAAAGCACGTCACCCCACCATAGCTAATAGCACAATCTGCCTTACTCACACAGCAGCCATGTCAGATTTACATCACACTTGGTTGAGAAACACTACAAGGGCAGCTGTCCAATTTGCTGAAACAATATATCTTCTGACACAAGTGTGAAATGAAGAGCTTGTCCATTTATATCTACTCACAGGGCTGAGAAGACTGAGATGGTATTTTTTAATTATCAAACTCGCGAAGATGATTAGTACCAAAATTAGTGTGGAAACTAGTTAACACCAAGTTGCATGTATTGATTCAGGTATCATAAACAGCATTGGCCAAGTAGCATAACCTGAGCTTTAAGTGGTAATGTGAGAGTAAAACAAGGCGGCATTATGTTTCATTGCTCTGTTTAAAGTCATGCCATTCACATATGAATCCTAATTTGAGGATTTACACTTCAGTCAGTAATCCAAACCAGCTCAACAAAAAGTGAGCAGGTACATTTAGTGCCTTGCTCAAAGATACTGATACACATACAACTTTAACACCCCTAAAAACAGGGAATGATGATTTACACTGCATTTCTGATGCTGAGTAACTAATTAGCCAAGAGAGAATCCACTGACGTCACTGGGAGCTTTTCCCTGCACAGATACAGTGGTGTTTAAAAAAAATCAACAACCTAATCAAGAAACCTAAGCTGTGAGGATTCAGTCTGAAAACCATACAAATAATGGAGCAAAGGAAGGGAAAGAAACAAGTCAAATGCAAATGGATGAATAGGTTGGGTTTTTCCTTCGACAGGATTCACGCCTCTCACTGGGATCACACCTGATTTGTCTTTCTAATCACTCAACTACTCTGGGCTGCTGCTGCATGGCATATGGAAATTTAATACATAATCATCATGATGGATTACAGTAGATAGATGCTTTGACTTCACTGTGGTAAAGCCAGTTTTCCTCCAAAGAGGTAGTACAGTTTAAAATGCTTTGTCACATTATAAGTGCATGCAGAGGTAACCAAGACAGAGAGACAACACTGACCAGACTAAGAAAAGCAGCCAGGGGCTTTTTTTGCAGCAAAAGTCAAGATATGGCAATGTGACATGACATCAGACAAATACACAGTGAAGGTGTGATTTGAAAAAAAAAAAAAAAAAAAGAGCTTACCTAAGCTTCATTTAAAAGCAGAGTTAAACGCATTGCCCCTTTTACTGGCCAGGTATATCTATTGGTTTTGACAAATAAAGGCCGGTCTCAATTAACTGTTTTTGCGGTTACCAAAGATGCAGTTTTGTTTTTCTCTTTGTCATAATTTGCAATCAATCAAGTGATGTGTTATTAGGTAGCCTAACTTTTATAAGGTAATACTCACACTTAATTATTTAAATTTGATAGTATTTCCCATCTTTGCTGAGCAGGAAACCAAAGGAATTAAAGGCAGGTCTCTTATGGACACCTGTCCCAAATATGGGCAATGTATGAAGCAAATAAAAGCCTGGGCTATTAATTGAAACTTTAGGATTTTTACTGCATGACCCAGTGTTTGACCAGCCAGAGGGACCTGCTATGTTATTGAAACCTGTCTTAACAGACATGTAGCGCTCGCTCACATTCACAATGCCAAATGTTTGCATGTAATGCATGACTAGGAGAGAGCAGAGAAAACGCCTTCCATCGTGTCTATTTTGGCACATATTTCAGCACCAGGGACAGATAGCAGAGGTCTAATTATCACTGGTCATTTGCTTACAGAAAATAACGAAATGCACTGAATTAGTTACAAAGTACTAAGGGCATCAACTAATGTACACATTGGACACAAAATGGCATAGTTAGTAATGCTTTATAGTGGGGCTTTCCATACCCATTAGGGGTGGGGAAAAAATTGACACATCATAGTATCACAAAATTTTGTGTGGCAATATTGCATCAATATTGCATCAATACACGGATGCCAAGTATCAATACTGTATTGCCCAGAACTGATGCATTATTTAGAGCAGGTTTTTCCAACAGAGTTGGTCCGTCTCTGCTTAATAATCCCATTTGCTACAATAAAAGTGATTTACGTGAGAATGAAAACTTGATCTTGTTAGATGAGACAGATGTAGACAAAGTTTTCCTTTGGGGACATAATTTGCAGTTGGAAAAAGGTTATAAATCCCGATATATCGCAATACATGAACAAATACTCAGCATATTGCAAAATGTTTAAAATTGCAATACTATGTTATTGCAACTGAAGTATTGTGATAACATCGTATCTTGGGGTCTCTGGTGATTCCCGCCCCTAATGCCCATCCGACTGACTTCAATATTACTGGCACCAAAGTCTGGCACCAAAGCAAATTTGCAACACTATCACTATGACATATGGTCGCTTCCTTTTTTCTTCGTTCCTTCACATGGCATATTGATGGACACACTTTGAATATTATATAACTTATTTTAAGTGACCTCATGCAGACTCTCACTCACCACAATGTTTGAATACTGTTGTCTCCTTTTGCTGTCACACACACACACACACACACACACATACATAAACGCACAGCAGTACAGTGTTTGGTGTCAGTCTGCGAGTGCAGATAGGCAGCATGTGGTTTGTCCTCAGTACTAATCTGACATGCACGTGGAGTGCTGCACTCATGGACAAACCCACAATGTGTCTCTGGTAGGAAGTAAGATCGCAGCGCCGAACCCTGAGACTTCCTGTCCTTCTGGGCTATCGGGATGTACAGACTCGGTTCACAGTGAAGGGACACACAAACACACACACACACTTGCATATTAATAGCAACACACATGCTAGCACGCACTCTCTCTCTCTCTCTCTCTCTCTCACACACAGACACACACACACTTATCCCACAGCAACAATGACTCAACAGCTCAGTAATCAACCTCAAGACACACACTGAGCGGCAGCTTTCGACTGGTAGCGTCAAAACAAAACAAATTAACTTTGGAGGCTGATCAGACTGCAGAGCCCTGTATCACAGAGTGCAGCACCTATCGTGAGCCATGCTGGCAAAGCACATCACTGGACCACGCCCAGTACGTCATGACTCATCGGTACCCCCTCTGTTGTCCCTCCAACAACAGAAGGAGGGTGAGACACAGAGAGAGAGAGGGAGAAATAGAGAGATAGCTGGAAGAGAGGGAGAGGGAGGAGAAATCATCAAGGAAAGAAGCAACAAGGACCATAGGAAGATGAGAAATAAGTCACAGCGGGAGAGCAGAGGAGACCAAGACAGGCACAAACAGGTGGATGTTAAGTGGGACTCACCAGTTCAACCGAACCATAGTGTTTCCTGCTGAAGTCTCCCCGCCTGCAGCCCAAGTCCTCCGAGGCAGAGCTGGAACACAAAAGCACAGTCAGACACACGGTCCGTCTCCGGGCGTTACACCAACGTACACATATATCAACGCCAAAACACGCCTTGCACCCATTCAAGTGGCTGTTGAAGCATCTGTTTTCCTTGTCTTTCTCTCTTTCTGTGCCCTTCTCTGTCGTTTTCCTTCTCTCTTTCTTTTGCTCTACCTGTTTCTCAGGCTGTGTGGTGGGGCTGGCAGCGGCATTGTGACTGGCCGGGGAGCAGAGCGGCCAACCCAGTTCTAATTGAGATGAGGGTCCTGATTGAATTAAGTCACAGTGATAGATGGAGACTGCCTGGGAGAGCTGTGACTGCTGGGTCACAGTCAAACACATTTACACACACACAAATACTTACAAACGACAAACACACGCACATCCACGCATATAAACATTAAAGCATACACAAAAATTATACAGACTCAAACTACAGGGTCAATGGTGTCTGTACAGCTCTCGAGGTGAGTAACATATTTCTAGCATCTGATGTCTTTAGAGCTGCCATTCCCAAAGACTGGGTCACAACCCGCAGGTGGGTCGCAGGAGATTTTTATTTGGGTCACCAAATTCATTTGCAGAATTTCTACCATCGTCTTTTATTTAAAATTTATATCTGCAGTACATCTTTGAGCCACATGAGGGAACTCATTAGTATTTCTACCACACTCACGGTTTCCGCCATAATAATTCTGAAAATAGACGTGGACATTTAAAAAAAAAAAACATTAAGCATGTTTTTGATAGTGATGAATGTCTCTATTGCTCTGATGATTGTACTAACACTGAATCTAATATGAAAGGCTAATGTGCATACTGTTTTTTGAGGAGGAAAAAAGCAAGAGCCTGTTAACTCTGCCTAAAATGCACTTATTTTGTCTCATTTATAAATTATTTAAAATGTGCATATGTTTTCAATAACGTGCATTAAACAAAGTTGTGATTCATCAGACATATATCTCTTCAAAATGGCTGATTTACCTATTCAAGATAATATAAGGTGATGTGGAAAGGGGAGTAAAAATGGTCAGGAATGATTATTTATGCACAAATTCATTCTTCTCATGACTTATAGATAAGGCCTATTGTGAAATGGGTCACAATGGTTTCTCATTTTTAAAAAGTGGGCCCCCAGAGAAAAGTTTGGGAAACACTGCTTTAGAGGAACAAATCTCACAGATGTGCCGAGGTAATCCAAAGCAATTTCACAAACAAAGCAGGAGCAATTGATAAACTTGGAACACAGCACAGAAAAAGAGTTCGAGAGACCTTGAGAGTAAGGAGGCACATAAAAGTAGACCCACAGACCCAGAGCCTGGAGAAGAACCTACATTTCATCTGTGCACAGCCACACTTATGACACTTCCTGTAAGGATGACAAGTGGCGAGGATAATACAACACCCGTTAGGGCAGAAGGACACAAGGGATTAGGAGACGTGAGGAGGCAAAAGTCAGCACCTCAGTCCCACAGGAGAGTCGGCGCCAGATAATGAAGACCTGACCAGCTGCTGGTTGATGTGTGAATGAAACCCATCCGAGCATCATGCTATGCCACCGACTGAAAACAAAATGTGTATCCTTGGTCAGCTGACGGCTCAGTGGCCAGTGGTTTCAAAATGATGCTGCACAATTTATAACCAAAATGTTTGCCAGCTTGATGGGTCCCAAATACTCCTGCCGGCATTGGGTTGGGTTCAGACAGCGCAGACATTTCAAGTATATGGGCCGGGTTGGGTCTGATGTTTAACCTCGGGTTTCAGTTTCAGTTTGGCCTTTAAGTCTTGTGCACTTTTGTTATTTCAGACTGAGTAAACTTGTGGAATATTAGTCACTGTAGACTATTTGTGTGAAAGCTTGCTGTGCTGTGTGGATTTTATTTGCTGCAGAGGGAGCCTCTCTGACGCTGCATGTGAACCCACAGCAAAGAAAACAACTGAGCCATGCCAATAGAATGCATGATAGGTAGTAATGCTAAACATGATTAATAAGTTTAATAACACTACATATGATGACTTAAGGCATGGACTGACAGAATCATTTATTTAAGCAGCATTTAAACGTAGTTTTGATTTGAGTTTTTGGATGGATTTGATTGATGTGGTCCAGTGTCAAAGAACTGAAATGTGAGGGCACTGTGTGACGAGGCATAGGGGTACAGTTAATGATCAGCATCTAAGATACATTTCTACAAAACACATTGGATTCTACTGAGGCTTTAGCTAGTGGTGGTGGTTGGCTTGGGAAAGATTCTGGACAGAATTTTCTTGGACTGTTGGATTGGGTTTAATATTTTGTTCTGGTTGGTGGGTTGGCTTGGGTTCGGACAAATTTTTATCTACCACAGTCGGAGACAGGACCCATTCAAGCCCTGTCCAGTATGATGTGATTGTTTGAGTGGTTACTTGGCAAGAGGTTGCTTTTCTTGCTCTCTCTCCCTCTCTGGACCCCCTCCCCCTCTCCACTTTCATCTATATAACTCTACCCCTCCCTGGTTAGGTTCCTCTCTCTCTGAACGGCAGATGGAGGCAGGGTTGGGGGTGTTAATACATAATGTATACTCAGGCTTCAAGGAAGTGTTTTATAGTGTATCTGTGCCACAGGATGTATCCATCAGCCCTCCCTTACTCAGTCTCTTCCTGCTTGCTGTCTCAAGGCAGATGACATGCTGCTTCGCCATTAGAAGATGCCCTCCATCATGGCTAACTCGATGACTAGCTTTGTACCTACATGTTTTCTTATTTCCTTCTCAGCCCTGAAGCATTCCTCTGTCTTTCCTGTCCTTCCTCTGTCCTCTGAGACGGGGCCATGAAATGAGTTGGGGTGTATGTGGGAGAGGGGTGATTAAGTGATTAAAATCCTCCCAGGTGCACCCTCCCTTCCTCTCTGGGCCTAATGAAAACAGCACTATTCCCTTTCAGTAGGCCCCAATATAGTGAAATCTTTACAAAAGGGGATAACCGTGACTGGGGGATGGAGTTCCACCATCACAAGATTGGGAGATAACCTATAGGTTTCATGTTACAGCGGCAAATTGAGATGAGTAAAGACTGCCCAGGGCTGAGGTTTAGAAATCACATGGGACTTCATGCAGTATCTCTCTTGTGGCTCATAAGAGCCTTTTAGTGAAGTTTCACTACCTGCTAATGGTATCTGGGGTAATGAGTCCTCATTGATGGAACAATTTTATATTTATTGAGGAAATACTTTCTAAATAATACTCAAACTCTTGTATTCTTAATACTCTTAGATGTTTCAACATTTTTTGTTGTCTTATTTTTGTTTGGCTTCATTTGGTTGGGGTTGATGGATGCATCAAAGCCATGTTTAATTTATTTGTTACTTAAGACAGGTTTCAGTCATGTAGTGGACTACATCCGAGCAGTCTGAATTTCATTAAACAATTTCAGCTTTCTCACTTTGAAGTGTACAGGTGACAGCCATCTTCACTGTCACCTCTGGGAGCAGTCAGCGTGCGCAACTCAAATTTCTCAGTTTGTTTCTGACTCTGAATTGAATTGTGGGGAACCACTGGAACTGACTCCTCAAATCCTGTGGATTAAGCAACAGGATACATTTGAGACCCATGTGTATGAGCCACACTAAAAGCTAAGCCATGGGCACTCTTCCCTGAGGAACCTTAAACTCATGCAAAGCTGTGTTCAAGTATTAGCTGTTTCATGTACACATAAAACAACCACTGCTGAAAACGTATAACTGCTAGACACCAGGACTAAACGCTGTTCAGTTTCAACTCCCACAGTAATTAGTCAAGAGTTAAGTTCAAGAAAACAAATGTTTTGGGGTTGAACCAACATCACTAATGACCAATTAGTTCATGAAGTGCTTTTTCATGCTGATGGTCACCAATTAACTTTAAGACTGAAGCAACCACAATTGCTCCTCTGAGTTGGGCGTGAGTGAGTGTAAAATGGAGTGGGAGACTGACAAACAGATTTTGGCTGTAGCTGCAGTCATGTGGTTGCTGTACCAAAAGAATGACATCGGGGATACAAGTGGCACAAAGTTTCCTCTGCAGGGGGGCTGGGTCCACCCTTTTAAGGATAGGATGAGGAGCTCAGACATCTGGGAGGAGCTCGGAGTAGAGCCGCTGCTCCTGTACATTGAAAGGAGCCAGCTAAGGTGATTCGGGCATCTAGTTGGGATGCCTCCTGGGCGCCTCCCTGTGGAGGTGTTCCAGGCACGGCCAACTGGGAGGAAACCCTGGGTCTGGGTCTGGGAACGCCTTGGAACTCCCAGGAGGAGCTGGTGGCCGGGGAAAGGCTGATCTCCTCTGCTTGCTACCACGGTGACCCGGTCCCAGATAAGCAGCACAAAATGGATGAATGGTTGAAAGTTGAAAACTGAAAGGCCAACAGCTGTCTGGTAAAAGCCTTTCTTCCCTGGTGGCTGAGTTGTCATGAATGTTTCTTTATTTGATTGTTACAGTAGAGAGAGACATGAACCCCCTGATGTTTCAGTGTGCCCAGCTTTAATCGAACAACATGGACAGCAGGCTAACCCTAACCTTAACCCTAACCACTGTGTGACTACCGTGGGATGTGGGGCATCAGATTCGCTCAGCTAGTCTACTTCCTTAACAATGTTTGGAAGGGTGCATTTAATTTATTATTCCCATCCTTGTCAAATTTGTGGACTGCCTGACCGTTCCAGCTGTTGCCCGTATCAGGCAAGGACGGGATAATGATTTTTTTTAATGATATTTTTTTTCTCTAAGTGTTTTTAAAAATATATAATGTATTTCATAGTGAGCTTCCCCTAAAATACTGCTCCATCTGTCATGTTAGTATTTCAAATCTGATGCCTGCAATATGCCACAGGAGCATCAAATGAGGTGCGTCAAATAAGGCATGTCAGTTATCCATTTCAGTGCCTTATGTGCCATGCCAGCAAATGCAACAGATTTTACCATTTTACCTAGATTTACCAAGATAGATTTTTACCAAGGAAACCACAATATGTCTAAGCTCACTCTTCTCTCATGCAGTTATCCATTATTTGGGTGTGGACTCGTATGTGAATGCACTCAAGCATTTTAGCACCTCAAAAGCCTAATGAGTGAAATGTGGACAATGATAGACAACGATGTCAATTTTAGTCTTTAAAAGCATGGGGCTTCGGCAAAAACGATATACTTCTGCAACAAAAGAGAGGTTAAGTGGACATTATTATCCAACTGCTGCCCACAATTATTAAGTACGGCAAAGACTTCCTGTCACAAGACAATAGAAAATGGTCAGTGAAAGTCTTTATACTATGAGGTGCGAAGTGGAAAATCTCATTCCTGTCACAACCAAGCCATGTCTTTTCACAAGTTTTATATAACCCTAGAGATACTGTTGTTGAACCCTCTACTGTGGCTCAAGGGGAAAAAAATCAATCCATTCACATGAGGTCTTCCAAATACATACTGTAATTGAAAGATGCTGTACATGAGGCAAATGGAGTACATATTTTTCCTGTTTTGGATGCGATGAGTAAATGAGCACCTAGCTCTCTTGCAGTGACGACAAAGATGGCACCACATACGAAGACCTGGAGAGGGGACACACTTTTGAGTTAGAAAGAGAAACAAAATGCACACAAAAAGGACCTTGACTCTGGTAAGAGCCGATGAAAGCAATGCCTAACTCAAGATGAATCTCAAGAGGCCTGATGAAACACATGATTAAAACAAAGAGCCTTGAAAAGCCCATCAGCAACAACTGTCTGCTGGTACTAAACTGAATAATCTGTTTAAGATAGTGAGGGCTTTCACACCTTGCCTGTCTCACACATCCCAAACCTATTTACACAGCGCAACACAAGCAGCCTAGATTTTTCATGTTAAATTTTAGTCCTTTCTAATGGATCCTGTGGGACTGAGGATTGGCCTCAGTCCATCACAGATGCCGCCGATTGCATTTTCACCAAATGTAAAATGCAAAGATGTGTTTCACTGATCAGCTGACCGTTAAATTGCCTGTATATCACACATCTTGGACACCATTAAATGACAGCTCTTCCTCCCACTTCCCTGCCACATACACAAGGTAACATCACTTATACCCCCACCACACCTCTTTACCATTTGTGTGTTTTCTTCTGTTGAATTGTTTAGGTTAATAAAACACCTGAAGTAAATCATATCAATGTGTCACTCCACTGTTCACCTGCAGCTCTGATGAAATGGTTACAGCCTGGCCACTGCAATGACATAACTTGTAAGCAATTATCACGAGGTTGGATACTGACGAATGTGGAGAGATACAATTTTGCACGACTTTGTGCACTTTTTTCATTTTTGTAACACCTGCTTAAACTTTACACTGTTTCTTTCTTCCCTTTCAGTTTCATTTGCTTCATTCTTATTTATCTGGTGCATACATCAGAGACATTTATTATCTACTTATTCGTAACTATGGAAAGGCTCTGCTGCACATGCACAGCACTGTAGACACATACACACAAACACTTAACCCATCACACACACAGCCTATGGATTATATTGTGCCCAAGATCTTCGGTTAACATCATCAAATTGAGTAATCAAACATGGGCAGAACAAAAAGATGAAGCACAAAGCAACTGCTGCATGCATTACCTAAGCTGGAAACTAGAATCCACAACAAGCAGCAATCATGAGCATGTAGCATATGAGGGAGACGGTGACGATTCTTAATTCACCCTATAAAGATGAATAATGTGACATCCACACGCAGAGACCCGCAGACAGAAAGACACACACCTGAAAATAACTGCAGTAATCACAAGCGTCAAAACCACGCTGGACATGCACTGCCTCGGCAAAGAAAGCTCTTTTCAACTATTCTAGGCCACAGCAGGGGAAAAGGAACACCACCGGGTAAGCCAAGATGGCAAGTTACTGATAGCTGCATGGCATTTTATGAAAGAAAGCAAACACTCTGCAACACTGTTGGCACACTGCTGTGGCATTTTGATCCATATCAGAGGCTGGATCTGAGTAAGGAAGTAGCCCTGGACTATATCTCGGCTGAGCCGGTGCAAGGCAAAGTAGATTTGAGTCGGTGGAGCACTTTTAGGACTCTTTCTGTCTTTCTTTCTTCCCAGAGTGCTTGGCTTCACCACATCATGCGTTATTCCCCTCCTGTCATACTCCCTGAGCTCTTTGCTACGCGCAACTCCACTCTACCGTGAACCAGAGGGCATTTCATCAATAATTTATGATTTTCCGTGTACATTCGTATACATGTCTGCCATTCGGAAAAAAAACCAACCCAATCAATGCACCAATGTGTTGGCCATCCGCAGTGCTAAAACTAATTCCGTTCCAATTGCACAATATTGACGACAAAGCTGCACACAAGCCCGGACAGCGCAGTGGTGGAAGTGGACGGAGGGGATCCTTTATTTAATACAGCTAGAGGCTCCTGCGCTGAGACTTGTGGATTCAACCCTCAGATAGCAGCACGAGTTGCGCTTCTAGTCTCCCATCCCAGAGCAAATCGATCAGTGAATCATGCAGTGGACACAGAGGACGTTGCAAGAATCAATCTCCCTCGACTATTAATTTAACAGTGAAGTAATTTTTCTTTTTAAATGCTTGCTTGGGTTACTTTACGCACCCAGCAAACGATTTTGCGCCGGAGCAGGTGTCTCCATCCCGTTACAATATGCCTGCTCGCTGCATACAATATTTCAGTGCTGCAGGGGCCGGGTTATGGCAGAGACCTGTGCATTCAACAGATGTACAGCTGAGAGGCAGCATGCGTACGAGCTAATGCTCAAACAGCCAAAAAAGCAAGGGGAAAATGTGTTGTTGTTTTTTCTCTCTTTACCGTTGATTGAAAGTCAACAGTTTGTTGGAGGCTGGATCCACACTGTTCATGTCCCCATGCGATGGTGTCCGTCCAGCAGGCAGAGCAACAGACCACTGGTTTCGTGTCCCCCTCGCTTTCCCCCAGTTACAGACGCATCGCTGCGGTGCAAAACTCCCGGAACAAGTGATGGAAAAGCCGCTTGGTCCGACTCGACTCCCCCGGCTCCTCTCTCTCTCTCTCTGTCTCTCTCTCTCTGTCTCTCTCTCCCCTGTTCGCTCAGCTGGTTACAGCATGATGCATCAGAGTGGATTTCCTTTTTGAAAACGACGTGCCTTGCGAGCTGTATTTACTGTACTCTCTCTCTCTCTCTCTCTGTATTGTGTCTATCTGTCTCTGTCAGGTACGCACATCGCCTGCACCACGTAGCAGTCTCTCTCTCTCTCTCTCTCTCTCTCTCTCTCACACACACACACACACACACACACACACACACACACACACACTCTCCTTACATCCCTACACCCCTCCCTCCCCCACGCACATGCACGCACACACGCACATCAACAGTGCATTTCAATCCATGTCAATTAGGCAGGATACACTGCGCTGGAAGCTCTGCAGAGCAAAAAAAAAAAAAAGAAAAAAAAAAGGGCACCATGCAGAAAAGCCCCTGTCATGTCTTCGCAACGGGAAAAGCGCAGCTGTTACATCACCGTCAATTATAAGCTATATGCTCCTTTACAGTTACAGTATCCTGGAGTGCAAAGCGGGGATGAAACGTGGCAGAGATTAGGAGCCTATAAGACACAGCCTCCACATGTCTTCCCTGGGTAAATGGATTAAAAAAAAAAAAAAGAAAGGAAACCTCAACATGCATTTTTTTCTTTTTGTGTTCCAGTGGTACAGGTTTCAAAACAATTAGGGAGCAGATAAGCAGTGGGCCTTTTTCTTCATTCTTTCCTCATCTCTACTGGTCTATAATTCATCTGAGATAATCACCATAGCCGGGCCCTCTCAATTAGAATAAATATTTTCTCTTAAAACTCTTAACAAGTGGAATTTAAACCCCTTGCAAGATAAAGAGAGGGAGATGGGGAGAGGATAAAGAGCTATCCTGTTACCGGGTGATGTGTCTCAATGCTCTTTCCCACTGAGTATTAAGGATTCAGACCACACCCATGGCTGCCTTAACAGAGAAGCTGTGAAACGCCTTTCTCTTCCTGAACGCTGTGCATGTTCTTGACGTATGTGGCAATGTGAGTGCATTAGGGTGTAGATGTGTTACATTGTGGTTTATGTGTTTGAGAGGGGGACAGCGAGAGAGAGAGAGCGACAGAGATGTGTGTGTGTGTGATAGAGAGAAAGAGAAAGAGAGAGAGAGAGAGAGTGTGTGCGCAGGCAGTGTCTCTGGCCTCCCAGATCCTCTCCAATCAATCATTTCCACTGGCTGCCCTGGGACTACCCATAATCCCACTCAACAGTCGGGGCCAGGTGACGAAGAGGTCTCATCCTCATCATCGCATCTCTCCCGCTCTCTTTCCTTCTCGCTCCCATCATCAAGCGTTCTTTATCTTTCTACCTCCTTGATATCTCAATTAACTCTCTGCCTTTTTCATTTTTATGTGGCCCCCACATATAATAATAATAATTATTATCACTGTAAACATGGTTATTACTACTATTGTTATTAGTGCTGGTGTTATTATTCATGCAAATATTACTATTTCTACTTCTACCATTGGTATTTATATTTTATTGATATAAATGTTATGTATTACACTGAACACCCTACCCCCTAAATCCACATGACCTTCACCTCATATGATCATCCACTCATCAGTTGCTTAACACACACACACATACACACACACACACACACACAATTGTAAAAGTGTTTCTCACCCCATTATGTTCAAGTCATGTCCTACTCAGTCCTTGTTTGTTGATTTGTTTGTTTTGTTTGTTTTTTCTTTCATTTTGTTTTGACCTCCCCTCTTTTCTTCACTGAATTCACTCTGTATTCACTTTAAATATGCCCCCACCCCCCCACCAAGGAGTTCCTGAATATCTGAATATACTAATCTATAGTCGATAAGTTACCGATAAACAGACTGTTAGATGTCGTCTCACTGAATTAATATCTAACAATTTGTTCCATATACTTAATGCGTTGTTCCTGACTCTGAGTAAGCTGCTAAATGACACTTTATCAATAACAAGTCATTACCTTTTCATTAACTCCATATTTGTTACTATTTACTTGTCCCCTCAAGTAAAGTGGTGCATCATAATTAGAGGTTTCTAGTCCTGCATCATTACTTCATCATTCTTAACATTTTTGTGTCCCCTCAAGAGCAGAGCTTCGCTTTACCCTGACTGACAAATAACCACTGAGGTGTTAATGGCTTTGCATCTTTACTTCATGATTATCTTATTAGTACGTGTCCTTTTTGTGTCCCCTCGAGTAAAGTGGACCATCTCCCTTTGCAACTCACAAATAACTACTGAGTTATTACTAATGGTCCACGATTGCTTCATGATGTTCTTCTCCTTAGTTATCCTTTTTTTTTTTTTTTTTTTGGATTGATGAAATAGCAAAACAACTTTATGTGGCCAGTTTGGCATGCACAAACAAATAGAAGCACTTCATGGAAACAAACCACAGACACACACACACACACACACAAAGAGGACACTGTAAGCACCCAACAACACACATCTACTTCCTGCACACTGTAACAGTCACATCAGTAAGAGAGAGAGAAAGATAGGGAGAAACTGAGGGAGGATAACAGCGTGGTGAAGAAGAACAGGGATGGATGAACTTGTCAGTAACATGGACGAATGCGATGGAGGACAAGGGGAAGAAAATGTGGAGGAAGAAGAAAAAATGAAGTAAACAATAAATTAGATTGGCAAACCGGTAGAGGGAAACATGGGAGAGGAACTTCCAATTCCTATTTGTTCACCAAGTGGGAGCACATATACACACACACACACACACACACACACACACACGTTGGCAGGTGAAATATGAGCCTAGGTAAATCTGATACCTTCACAATAGCCCAGCCACAGCCTGTGTCTCCAGCTCCGTCTACACACAGGGCATTGAACGAGTGCAGGAATGCTCAGCTCAGGCTACACGGCACTCAGCTGCTCATCAATTTTTAATGAGCAGAAACCCCCCTCTGTGGCACGCTACACTCTATAGGAAAACACATACAGCTAGCAGCTAGGGGAGAGCGAGGCAGTCTCTCCCCGAATGTGTCTACCTTTAAAAATAGCTCATACCCAAATGCTGATGTAATCTGTCGCTCCCTGAAGCCTGGAATCACACCGTTTTCAAAAGGATCGTTGAAATGAAGTGACGCCTTCATTCTCATGCCAGGATTGGGTTACAAACAACCAACCTGAGATGCTTGAACACCCCCACCCCTAATTAGGGCCCCGAGGGTTATGAGCGCACACACACACCCACTTATACAGTGTCGCATAACCACAACTTCAAAATGAGCCCTCCCATTGTTGCACTTGTGACACACGCGGCCACAGTCGGCCATGTCCTTTGCATAAGAGCTGACGGTTTGTTGTCAAGCCCGCCTGTAACAAGGGAACCCGATGAGGGCCAGACTTCCTCTTCAAAGATGCACCTTTTTATTAGTGCCCCGTGGCCTGCGAGCCATCATCCTGTCGGTTTACAAACACTGTCACTGAGTAGCGCCGTTCAAAGTTCGGCCAAATTTGGTGAGTGAGCGAGGAAGAATGCAAGTTTTGTGCGACAGCAATGCGCTCCAGGTAACAAATCCAATCCACTGATTCCTCACAGTGGGAAACAACGCAGACACACACACACCTTTCTGTGTGACGTCCAGGGGCTTGGAGTGTTTAGGTCTGTCTCCATCTTCTCTGATGACTTTTTTGTAGATTGAAGCCTATTGATTGCCCACTATCCTAACAGGGAGAGGGAGTGTTAAAGTGCTTTACGACAAACAGATCCAATCATGAATCTTCAGAATGGGCACCGTCTCTTTTCGGCCTTCACTCTGTTACCTCATGGATACACACAGGTGTCACCATATTTTGCGCATTGGGCCGCTGTGTCAGGTTTGATACACACTATGGCTCACAGAAATTAGTAGTGCCCAATATTGGCCTATCACTGATACTGTATATATGAATATGTGTGCATATGTTCTTTTTTTTGTTTTTTTACAGAACAAAATGTAGAAAAAAAATGCTTTGAGTAATTTAGAAATTAATATTTGACCCTTTTTCTTAATTCAAGTTTAATTAATACATGAACACATAGATAGACAGATGGATATTTTTTATTATTCTTTATTTAAATTGTCAGCCATTGACTGATATTGAACAATACTGATGTTTATGTGACCATTTACTGACTGTTTATATTCTCAGTGTTCATTTCTAGAATTGGTTGACAATGCAATAAAACTGAATATTCATTAATAAAGTTATTTATTTAGGGAAGCAGCCTTCTGAGTATATTTGCATAGTCATATTGATAATAAACTCACATAGAACAGGTCTAGTGTCATTCCTGCTGTAAAAAAATTCACTATATCAACTGCCATATCAATAATTTTTCCATAATCTGTGAATCTCTCTTCTCTAAAATTGGTATTGGTCTTAAAAATCCCATACTGGTCTGGCACTAGATATTGATGGATATAGATTGATATGAGACTAGATTCTGTCTGGGATTTTTGATATCATAATATCCTGCTATAGCACAAGTGTTTTTTCCTGGTTTTAAAGGCTGCATTACAGTACAAGGATGCAATTTTCTGAACATATTGGCAGTTCTGTTATTTACTATCATATCAACATTGCTAAAGAGCAAACATCTCTTCTGTATAACTACCTTGTGAAAGCACCACTAGTCATATATTTGATTTTCTTACCCAAACACACACCCATGTGCAGTTTTCCATGGTGCTGAGTGAATCCCGAACAATATCATTTGGATCTGCGGATCACTTCGGCTTTAGAGATGGCAAGTGAAATATTGACATCAACTCCTTTGTTTATGTTTGCACTATATGAGTGTGTGTGTGTGTGTGTGTGTGTGACCTGGCAGACACGGACTATCCCAGGCTATGTGTTCCCCAGACAATTGCAACTTCAAAGAGTGGGAAACCTGTAGGTGTAAGCACTATAGTGTGTGGGTTTGCAAAGTGCGTGCCCGTGTCTGTAAGGGTTACAGTGCACGCAATGCAGCACAGGCATGCAAAATGTGTGAATGTGTGAATGTGCGTGTGTGTATGTGTGTGTGTGTTTGCACAGGAGCTCCCACGTCAGTGTTGACAGTACAAGCCTGCTGTGAGGCTGCATGGTGCGGATCTGGAGCTCTCGACTCAATAGTGCGCTAATCCCCAGAAGCTCCGCTGCCTTCTCTCTGGACAGCTGCCACTCCGGCCCTTTAGTCTCATCAGCTAAGCCATGTCTGACCACGGCACCTTTCCCATGCGTAGGATAAACAGGGCCTCTGTTACTTTTTGTGTGTGTAAGAGAGCTATAGAGAGTGCATGGACGAGACAGCAGGCAATGAGCTGAACCACTCAAAGCTAGGTGAGAAAAAGTTACTGACATCACAGGCGATTTGACTGTGAGTCATTTACATACATGATATATATGTAAATGGAAAAACATACATTAGTACAAAACTAAAGATATATATATATGCACACAATTCACACATTGAAAACATGCTGGATGACATATACAGTTGTTAAACTGCACTACAAGCACTAATTGCTGAGTGCCAACAGAAGGATTTTATCTACAAAACACATGCAAATCCCAAGTCCTGGTATGAGGTCATTTTGCTTTGATGAGCCTTTGTCACTGGATAATATGTAACCAGCGAGAGGAAGTAATACTGACAAATGGCTTCATCTGATTGTGGCATAATTCATCCATTGTCCTGCATGTAAGAGAGAGAGAGAGAGAGGGACAGAGAGAGAGAGAGAGAGAGAGAGAAGGGAGAGAGTCTGCAGGCAACGTCTTTGGCCTCCCAGATCCTCTCCAATCAATCATTTCCATTTGCTGCCCTGGGACTACCCATAATCCCACTCCACAGCCGGGGCCAGGTGACGAAGAGGTCTTATCCTCATCATCGCATCTCTCCCGCTCCCATCATCAAACACTCGTTATCTATCTACCTCTTCGATATCCTCCTCTTTGTCTGTCCTCTTTGCCTGTTCCCTCCAATCTTTAGCTCGATGGACTCTCTGCCTTTTTAACTTTATGTAGGCACCACATATAACTATTAGTATTGTAACTATTGCAACTATTGTTGGTATTATTATTAATGCAAATATTGCTATTCCCACCATATATGTTATGTAGCCTATTACACAATACTGTCATTACATTGAACACCCAGCCTCCTACATCCACAGATATGGAAATATGATGCACATGATCTGACACATATGATCCTGCTCTCATCAGTTTGAAAGAGAACTGCATCCATGTAAAAAGCTCGGTAACTGACTCTCCACAATACACTGGCACAGCCACCATGGTACTCTCAGTGCACATTAGTAAAATGACTCATATTCAGGTTTTTTTTTTTCTATCTGCATAAATACCTTCAATCTCATTGTGCAACCCAGCGTCTCTACAGTCACATTCAGTGAACAGTCACTGCTTAAAGAAACACTCAAAAAGACCCTTTTTCTGATTTACCAGGACTGACACTGTGTAAATAAGACAGCTTCGGAGTTGCTGTAAAGTTTATTTTTCACTTTCTCGGAGCTAGGCTAATGACTCCTATAGACTACAAGTCTTTATGCTAAGCTAACACGAAATCCTACCCACAGGAACCGAACCACTGGCTGTACAGAGATGAAAATGGTGTTGAACATCTTGTCTCAGTCTGGGCCATTCCTTTAAGAATGTCGTCAGCACATTTAGCAGTGTTACCTTACATATTTCATCGCACTGACGCACAGCAATGATTTCACGGTATTTTGTCTCTCACACACAGACACACAGACAAGTGGCGAGGGATGATTTGGATTCAGAGTCCGGCCCCTCTTTTCTCGTGCGCCCCAAATGCCAACAGGTCACCAAGTTGCCCCAGCAAAATGTCACTGTGTCAGCCAGTGGCAAATGAGGACCATCCCCTCGTTAATCGTGATCAGGAGAATTAACCTTTTATCTAAAACCATCAGACCACACCTGGATACCACTCCGCCCTTGGTCGTGAAGCGACAGAGTGCATGAGTGCGTACGTGTTGCGTGCATGCATGCATTTGCTTGTGGTCAGGCGATCTTAGGTTTTTCATAACTCTGATAAATGCTGCAGCCCTGAATATGAGCCTGACAGGTGGGAGCTGAATTCACACCACTATAGAGACATAATACTGATGAAATAGTTAAGAAGGAGACATGAGTGCTTCATCCATTTGCAATAACAACAACAGCTGATAATACCGGTTCCGGTTGTTTCAGTGTCAAAATCATTATCATCATTTCATTCCCATTGAATGCATGTTAGCATCGTGATGTGATCTGCAAAACAAAGCCTGTATTAGGCTCCATACACAAAGAAACACAGTATGCCTAGTTTTTCATCAATTACTTTCAGAAAAAAGTGGAAAAGTTCTCAGTTGCAGGTTTTGGGCTCAGGACCAAATGCAAGGTCATAACGCTTCAGAAAAAAAAATATATGAAAATGCTGCAAAATCACCCATTTACATTGATTTACTCAGATTTCATTTGCTACTTGTTACTTTATTAGCTACAAGAGCCAAAACTAAATTATATCATCATCCAAGCTATGAATGCCATTTTTTAATCACTTTAAAACCACTAGGTCAAACCTCCATTCATTCTGCAGGAGGCTGTTTGGACATACACATGGGAGGAGTCTGCCCTCTAGTGGCTGCACCTTGTATCACAGTTGGTGGAGTGGGAACTTTATTTGTGTGACTTGGCTGCCTCAAGTTATGAGTGAAATGACAGTTCCCATGTTTGAAAAAAAAAAACACACCACATGAGTGCATATGTATGTATCTATTATAATTTAACATTCTTATAAAAAGGTAACGAGCAAATAAAGCCTATCCTTCCCTAACAGATCATGTGTTTCTATGTATGCACCTGTGCCTCTTTATGGGACTTTTTTTTGTTGTTTTTGAGGTTGTAATAATAAAAATGAATGTCCGAATATGAAAACAAGCAAGCAAATACAGCACCGTGTACAGCTACAAGTTCAACAGCAGTGCACCTTGCACCCAAGGCACCTTTAAGAGAAGAAAAGCCAGGGAGGATTATAAAGATTGTGGTCTCAAATGGCAACGGCAAAAACTATAATTTAGCCACATTCTCTGGTTTTGCTGAATGTAATCCATACGCTAGGCTACCAGGAGGCCTGCAGTGGGGGGAAATTTCCTTTAAGTAGTTATTTTAAAAATGTCCACACCTCACCAGCTCTTTACAGCCCCTACTAGTCTGTTATGAAAATATACCCCTTCCTAGATGTTTCTATTTTAGAGCTATGCCTCTATCTCTCTCCCTCTCTCGTTCCTCTGCCCTCTCTCTTTCTCTTGCTCGCTCTCTAACCAACTTGAGGTTTTGGCTGGCCTCCCTTAAAACCACAGGGTAAAAATGTACAACAGTAACCCTTCACTGGCTCCATTTCCTCCCATGGATTGTTCTTTAGGCATTATGGTGAGCAGTGTGTGCATGTGTGTGTGTGTGTGCGTGAAGCATCCCAAGATACACCGACTGCTCACATGGATTGTATCCATATGCGCCGCGCCGACTTCCTTTCATCCCTCTGCAGCAAAACCGCTCCGGCCTGTATGCCATGCACACTTTCTCGTGCTTTTTGCGTCATCCTGGACAGTGACTGTGGTGAGAAAAGGAAGTTTATACAACCTTGATAAACAAAAGAAAAACACTCCCCGGGGTATGAGTCTCGTATGAGTGTGGTTTGCGGCCGGGCTCGACCTGGCCACATCTCGACCGATACCCTGCTAAAATACAACTCCCTGTATGCTGGGCTTATTCCAGCTAACTATAATGGGAAACTTTTTTTTTTTTCCAACCTCCAAGCTTCCTGGAGCAGCGCACAGTGCATTTTAATGTGTAGGTATGTGTCTTTAAGCCCTAAATGGAAGCAGATGTCCCAGTCTCAGAGTAAAAGTTTACATAGGGCTGTAATCAAGGAAGGGATTTTTTTTTTCCTCTTTTTTTTTTGTATTTTTCTTCTCGCTATTTGGAGTCTATTTTTCTGTCTAAATGAGCCTGGTGTGCTGTATTGTGTGCAGGGCTGAGCTGTGCTGGTTTGTGCTGAGCTATGCAGCTACATATGGGAGTGATTACAGTCCACTGTTTATCAGACCTCACTGAGGGACTCACTGTAAGACTGAGCCGAGCACGGCTAGCCTTGGACGGCTAAAACCTATGGCGATCACATGAGGCAGAGGCTGCACACACACACACACACACACACACCAGCAACAGCAATGATGAGTACTGTCTCCTCAGACCACAAAAACACCTAAAAATAAAAACCTGGAACTTACCCTCTCTCTTTCTGATTACTCCAGGAAAGTACACAGACACACACACACACACATACAACTTAACTTAATGTGTGTGGGATCTTCTTGTGTGTCCGTGAGAGCTAAATAACATTCAGGGTATCTGAAGCAGAGCGGTGCCTTGAGACTGGACTGTCAGCTCGCACATCAACTCTGTTCCCCACTGGGCTTATGACAGGCTCTAACATGGGGCAAGACCCCAGCAGTCCAGCCTGTCTGATAGATCGAGTCAGAGCAGGGGAGAGAAAAAGAGAGAGAGAGAGAGAGAGAGATAGCACATCAGCATCGTGCCGTCCTCCATGTATGCATTCTCACATCTGTAAACGCATAAAACAGATGTGGTGGCCTACAGTCAAAACACGAGCTATCTCGCGCACGGCTGCTTCGATACTTAACGTAAAAACCTTCAACAGGAAACCGCAGGATGACAAACCCCCACCGCATGTTTCCTACTCGCTTGTTTTTCAAAAGCACACATACGCTGGACGCTCTCTCTCTCCCTCTCCCTCTCTCTCTCTTCCGATCATTTTCGAAAACCCGTGAACGCAGCATGATTCACTTCGGCCACATCTGGATCTGGTGCCAATCTCGACAAGCAGCAATCCTGCGCAAGCTACGGCAAGGCTCCTGGCCGGTAACTGTAGTTACACAACATTGTGGGTTTGGCAGCGGGGGACGTTCAATGAAGGCCGAGATAGTATTTCAAAGCAAATGCACCCTCATAACCTCAGCAGTGAGAGAGGAAGATGAGAGTGAAAGGGAGCGAGGAAGCCCGTCAGAATTTCAGTGGCTGCAACCCGCCGCGGATCTATTTTTGCTCCATTAATGTGGTCACAGTTGCAGGCGCTGGGCTGGGTGAAATTATCCCTGCTTTGCAAGAAGCTTTTGTGCGGTGGGTGAATGGGTATGAAAAGGGAGGGGGGGGTGAACAACACTGATTTGAAACATTAATGAACACTGTACACATTTCGGTGCATACTAAACAGCACAGCAGACCGTCCTCAGCATCTCACTGTATTTGTTTGGTCAGCATTACAGTATAAAACCCCTGGTAAGACGGCCAAATCACATAATGCATTGCTCAGGTCTATGATAAATGGGCTTCTCTTCCCTCATGGTCCAGTAACGCACTCGGCTGCCAGTGCATACCTTTCCTTAAATGAACTACAAATGTTCTGTTATGGATTGACTAGCAGGCCTCTGGATCGCACACAACGTGTTTGGATTCCACCGCATCAGCAGCTGTTGAGGTTGCCTTTAGGTTCTTAGAAAGCACGCTGCTGCATTCTTGTCGTTTTTGCATTTTTTTTTACTGGCTTTATCTAAAAAACGTCTTTCAACCAGTCATTTCAATTTTTGTTTGGGTTCCCCTGACTCTTACAAAGGTTTCACTGCCCGGTGCGCTAGCTTTGTCCGTTCACATTATTGCCCTCAGTCTCTCTGACGTTGCTTTTTTTTTCCCCCAACAGTTTCGTTTGTGGTGCCGCTTCATGGCCAGCACCGAGCCGGCCATTTCTTCCCTCCTCCTACAGTCACCTCGCAGGCTCCTTTACACACAGTTGGCCTATACTGGCTGTCTGGAGATGGTTTGCAGCCATCAGACACAGCATAACCGACAGTGACAGGTAGGAAATGACAGTTTCTGCAGATAGGTCAAACGGTAATGGAAAAGGATGGGAAAGGGACAACAAGTAAGTCAGGGCTGACTGTTCCTGAAGGCCATCTGCTCTCCCTTATTGAATATTGATTTGTTTCCTGTCATACTCAAGGCTTCTCTCAAAAGTTGCTCATGTGGAAAGACACAAACATGTGAATGTCATGCTAAGAAATCATCCAAGGTGGTTCCATACTGGCAGAACAAGCTCAAATTTCTTTCCTTTATTAAACTTCTAACAAATATGCACACGAGCGGAGACACAGATGGACACACTAACAAGCATGGACAGACACACAACCTCCCGCAACCATCACAACCCACATAACCAACATCAAAGCAAAAGGACAAGCTAATATATTCCAGTGATCTGTTCAACTCTTCCCTCTTCACAGTCAGCTCTGCAGCTACCTGCTGCACATGAGAATGCATTACCAGTCAACTGACCACGTTAACCCCGGTGTTACCATAAGGCAACAATTACTTGATGTCAATTTTACTGAAAAGCAGTAGTATTAACAAATATTTTACTGTTTAATTGTGAAAAGCAGGTCTTTTACTTTAAATTCTTGCTTTAATTGATCACATCACATGACCAGGAAATTGTGTTTGCACTCCCTTTTCCATGGACTCGTGACCCTGAGGGCTCTCAAGGTTGAATAACTGTTCAATATTGAGGCAAAATTCCTTCAAGAAAAAAAATTAAATGCTATCTGGAGTTAGTTTACTTTTACTTTTCTTCATTAAAACCAGTCTAGATGGAATGTGTTTTTTTGTTTGTTTTTTTTTAAATGGTAAAATGATTTTTTTTTTTTGCCACATGGTAACTACATGCAAATATGGAAGTGAGGCTGGAGGACACAGGATGCCCTGGAAGGAGGCAGGTGGCCGGCTGGCAGGCTGGCGGTCAGCAGGGGGCTCAGGGTGCTGCGTTTCTGGCCTGGAGGTCTGGAAGAATATTGAAGCAGTGCCTCAGTATTTTCCCCTCTCCCAGTACATTTCAAATAACAAGTGAAATTATATTAATTTAACTGTGCAAATATTGGGCTACACATTTGTTAGTGGATTGGATTTGTTTTCAACAAAAGGATATTTTTAGAGAAAAACTAGATTTTCTGATACCTCATGATTGTGCATTGTTGCCATATGGCAACAACTTAGCAGCTGAACCCCCCTTAAAAAACTTTTCAAATATTTTCATTATTTATGCAATTTTAAGTAATAAAACAATCATGTTTAGGTAATAATTCATGAAATAGGAAATATTCTCCAGTTAGAGGGATAATCATGTCAACAAACAGACATAATAATATAATGCTTAGAGATGGGCAATAAAATGACAAAATGACAATTTTCATGATAACATCTGCCGCGATAACGATGATATAATTTTCGTTACTTTTGACTACAAGAACAACCAATCGTACAGCAGAGAAAGCAACATGTGACATGAGTGGTTGACGTATGTTTCCGGCCCCTCCTCCACTCACAACAACTTGGGATGACCAACTGCATGGAGTAGCCAAATTACTCAGCAATAAATGAGAGGCTGCAGGAGCAAAATCAAGTCCAGGGAAACTGTCGCCAAAGATGAAACAATTGTATGAAAGAAAGGTCATACCACTTCAGTTATTTGGAAATGGTTCAGCTACATGAAGTCTGACCAAGCACAGACCAGCTTTAGGTGCAAATGATGTTGGCGACCAGCCCCCAGCAGAACAGGAAACACCACCAAGCTCTTCCTCCATCTCACAAGGTACCAGCCACAGAGCGCTCTGAGAGCATGACTTTACACCATCATGCTGGCCTCAGCCAGCAGGCCAGGCCTGCTGCTGCTACCAGCCAAACTGAAACAAGCTCAACAGCTGAGTCTGCTTTTTCAGGCACTACCCCAAACGAAAAGAAATCCAACCGATACAAAGACATAACCAGCACAGTTACGCACTGTATCACTAAAGATACCATGCCTAAAGCCATGTCACCTGTTCGTTCTTTTAATAAATAATTATATATCATAAACCATAATTAATGCCATCTGATTCTGTGGGTTCTTTCCTGAGGACAATACTCCAAAGTCTGTGAATTAAGCATCATTATTATTATTTTTAAATAATATTATGATAATTACTGAAATCAATCAATACAAAAAAAAAAAAAACATTGTGTCATGTCAGCGTTACTTTATTAAAATCTCTTCCCGAGCTGCAGTGTTTTATTTAGTTTCCAATATTTACATTTGAAGAATTTAGTTTTAGTGTGACACAGTTCTCTCCAGTGCTTTCATTCAGGCTCTCTCCCACAGTCAGATGACTGTCTGTAGCCTGGAGGAGAGAGAGGCCAGATCAATGTCCAGATAAAAGTACCTCATGACACACATATGGAAACACTTTGGCCAATGTGTGCAAGTGCACACATGTGTGTGTGCATTTAAAAGCATGTCTTACGACATGTATCTGTATAACCTATCCAAACTGTAGTGTACACACTCATGCACACCTGTTTGTGAGCCTATCAACACAAGTGTGTGTGTGTGTGTGTGTGTGTATGCAGCACAATGAGGTTCACACTGGCAAAGTCTGCTCAGCAGTAGCCCTTTTACCTATATGTCTTCCAGATCCCCTGTGTACAGTGCAGACATGATTTCCCCACGCAGCAGCACTTCATGCTCGGCTCTGATTGATTAGCTGTTAACCTGCTCCAGTGTCTGAGAGCCAGTCTGCCAGGAACCTCACGATGTGACACCAGACTTACAGCACGCAGGACAGCAAACACACTTCAGTTCAGAGGATAAATCACGCTGATAAGAAGGGGCAGCTTATGTGTAATTGCTTGGCGCAAAAGCTGGGCAGAGCTCGCCTCCACATGCACTTCAAATGTGATACAAGCTTCTATTCTGAAAGTGAGACCCACACACACTGGAGAGACCTGGCAGCCTGCAGACATCTCCGACACACAACACACAAACACAGAGACAAGTTATCAGGCACAAGACGGCAACGATAATGAGTTGCTTATATAAACTTCTACTTCCACCCACACCTCAAGATGATCTTAAATACATCGCTTTAAGTGTGAATTAATATAAGCGGCGTGTTAGGAACATATGTTGGCGCAGAACTACAGTGTTTGAGGACTAACCAGAAATGAGCAAAAACTAATATCAATACTTGAAATCATCTTTGACTACCTCCATTCTCAATGAATATATTATGACTTGACAATTACTTTGGAATTCTCTCAGTTTCCACCTAATCGTCCTGGTTCATTGT
The DNA here is from genome assembly GCA_900302555.1 of Myripristis jacobus. NCBI lineage: Eukaryota > Metazoa > Chordata > Actinopteri > Holocentriformes > Holocentridae > Myripristis > Myripristis jacobus. Next base: position 41,433 of record OMLB01052093.1, read on the forward strand.
GTTCTCGTGAGTCAAATTGTGATGATCACTAGAAACTATTGCCTTCATCACGCTATTACGCAAAGAGCTGGCGTCACATCAGTGAAAATGAGAGCCTATAAACATTACCAGCCATTTACTGGTCCAAACCACGGTAAACAAACTTCTGACTGACGACTGTAGTATGGACCGCACATGAAGGAGGGCAGGCTGGGACACACAAGCTGGAGACTGGGCACTGGGCACTGGGGACTGGATGATGCACACACACTCAGTAAGGTTAAGGCACGGTTACATGGCACAGGAACCTCCAGCAGTTTATGAGAGACAGGTGTACCATCCAGGGACACCACAGAGGATGAACATTATGCATTACCAAGTCATATCTGTATGGCTGTGACTGAATTCTGTTTTTTTTTTTCTCAGATCTGATCTTTTCGCCTTGACTGTTCAGATTCATCTCTGTATGTGGCTCGTAATCTGACATCAGCGTGGCCAGATCTCTGCTCTGCCATGACCCCACATTTACGACAAACATGCTGCTGAACAATCAAAATATCACTGGCACAACAGTCCATAATCACAACTAATAAAACAGTGTGGCAAGCGATCATTTTTTGAATTGTTTACAGTGGTAACAGTGGTGTGGTGGCAGTCTATCAGGCTGAGGGCAAGGAGGCAAAAAGGGGCGTGGGTTGAAGCATCTCCCCATGCATCTGTTAAATGTGTAACCTCCTTTCTCCCTGTTGTTGTTGCTGCTACAGTCCATATTTTCATTCGTCACTGCTGACGCTGAATGAATGATGCTGCTGATATGAGCGTGCTCAGATGAAGTCTGATCTGAGCGTTCACACAGCGTCACATCAGCAGGAATCAGATGCTTATCTGATTCAGGACCACACATCAAAATGGCCCAAATCATAGCTGAAAATCTCAGATCAGTGTGTTTTTTGGTGGCGTAAAAATCAGATCTGTGTAACAGTTGAGGGAAAAATCAGATCCATGCCACTTTCTACTGGCTGTCTGAACTTAACTGAAGTCATGTGTCACTGTGTCCACAATCTGTGCGACCTGGAAGATGTCAAACAGTGCCTCTGCTCCAGCACTGTGGTCTTATGTATACATATGCATGGAGGGGCAAATGTGTGCAGGTTTTTATTCCAACCAGATTTTTACCCCCTCATCTGAAGGTGTGCTGGCTGGTGGTCTGGTGTGGGGTTTGACTGGATTGGAATGAGGACCTGCAGACTCTGAAGGCTCCGTGGCACCGCACTGGTGCTCTCTGAACGCTGGACGACGTGACAATCAAATTTTATTTTGTGTGGAAAAATGACGAAGTGACAGCGAGCCACAGCGGAGCAGCTTTGTCAACACTGGAGTCGGGTGCAGACAAAACGCACCCGTGCGTAACGCATCCCCCCACTCGGACACACAACGTGAACGCGCGGTCCATAAACAGTACATTAAGCTGGTCCAAAAGCAGTTAGGGGGGTAATTTTGGCCGGAAATAAACCCCAATAAACCAAGCAGGCGGAACAATGTGTACACACTCAAACACACACCTTAGGCTAAATTAATGGAAGAGTCAAAGCCGTATGTTTTGGGGCATCCTTCTTGTTATGCGCGCACACACACACTCTGATCCATGGCAAAATAGCCACTCCACAAGGTGAAAGGCACTCACTGCCTGCAAAAACTCCTTGTGTGGCCTTGTGTAACGTACCCTAACCCTGGTGGGTGGGAAAGTGCAAAATTTGGGAGACAGTCTGCTGGGTCTAGCCATTTTGATCGCCCCTTGCCGCAGCCCAAAACGAAATGAGCTTCCCAAAAGAATCCCCCCATCCTACCTGGTTATCTCGAAGCTGCAACCTTTCCGAAGGAGCAGAGCTCTCTTCCGCATGATGCCCGATTTCTCTTTGCCGAGGTACACATTTATATCCGAATTCATGGGTGCTGGGTGAGCAGGTAGGGTTACACTCAGGGAAACGACAGTGCCTTCTTCCCAGCGAAAAGTCGAGAGTCGTGCGGCGGACTGCGAGAGACCGGAGAAAGGAAGGCTGCCCCGAAAGAGGAGGAAAAAAAATCCGTGTGCGCTCGCCTCACGTCAGCGGAGCAGGGAAAGTGATCTTGCAGACTTTCCTCAGGCGAGACAAAAGACGGCGTGTTGGAGCTTAGGAGTGCATGGTGCTGAGGTGCTCGGTGTCTCCATACGGCTCGGAGAGGAGGCGCTGCTGCAGCCGTCAGCCTGAGCGGATTGGTGTCCCGGGGCTTGCGGAGGAAACAGTGACGGTGCGAGTCGCCGGGCTCTGGAGCACAGTGGAACCCACACCACTCCCTCAGCCGGTGTTAGGTGGCTGCTCGGTGA
>OMLB01052101.1:2271-17826 GCA_900302555.1 Myripristis jacobus
GTGGGAGAAACATCCACCCTCATTTTCTCCTTTAATTCAGGAGTCCTTGGCTTTTTTATTTATTTATTTATTTTTTTTATTAGTTAGGTCAAATATGAGAATTGCAGGGAGTCCATTACAGAGCTGTGTCTTCCATCACTGTCAGACACAAAAGGAGATTCTTTGTGGTTAAAGACAATACGTAGCATGTTTATATTCACATTTCCATATCTCAAAAATGAACGGTACATGGAATATTACTGTGGGGTCATTTTTTTCCCCTCCAAAATAGATAATGACCCAAAGATTTATGTTACATGACATTCAAATGATCTATTGCGGGTTACAGGCCTGGTTCACATTGTAAGAGTCTCACCAGTTTGACCTCTGTGGACGTGTGGACGCTGCAAAAGTCCATATTACCAATACGCTTACTCTCCTAGTCAGTATACTGAATGAGGCTGGGTATCTTTAGGATTTTAGCAATTTTGGTGTCATTTAGTCTTCTTTTTACTGATCCAACTTGTTGTCAGTCAATTCATCCCCTCTGATTGCGACTGTATAAAGTGTTAGGGATGAAAAGATTCACAAAGATACACAAGGTGTTACCTTATTTTTATTTCTAAAGGAAGGCACTATTGTGTAGCTTCTTGGGTGTCAGAATTTAGTTTCACAACAAGGCGCATCTGGCGTAATGCCTTACTTGAGAGAACACAATACAAAAACAAGGGGAAAAAAAACCTCAAGTGTTTAGATTCCCATTTGTGTTTACCACTTTATTGGTTTGTTCAGACGTGCTCTACCTGTAAATCATCATGTGATTTTTTGGGGGGGAGCTGGTGTTGCACACTGTGGCAATAAAGCAATTAACATTTTCCTGTTGACAGACATGATGAAAGCAGACTAACTTTGTGCACACTTTGTATTCCTCCTTGACACAATAGCTCGCATGTGATTTGAACTTGCACCTCTCTCTTTTCTCTCTCATTTTATACCTGGTCGGCGGTGTTGTTTTGACATCTTGTCATTTGATGGCCTGAGCGGCTCCATGATGATTGACAATTTGAGTGTCCCTGCAATTGGCTGACTGCACGTCTGTACAAGAATTAATAAAGAGCTGCCACTCTGTTCTCTATGTAAATGCATTTAGCCTATTTGTTCTGCTCCTACTTGTGGAAGAATTAAATAATCTATATAAACACATTTGACCTATGCATTCTACTATTGCTTTCAGAACAAGTAAATATATTTATATACAGAGCAAGAGTGGCGCCTCTTGACTAGATGTATTCATCTTTGTTTTTGGCTGCACACCGGTGTGTCTTCTCATCTGTATGGACTGCTCCCTCACCAGTTAAATCAAGTCCTATCAAGTCTAATTATTGTGGGCACAGATTTTTCAAATGGAGATGATCTCCTCTTTTAGTGTTAATCTGCAATTTAATGTAATCCATTTCATGTCATCCCTCTTAAAAGTGATGTTGTGTGTTGGCGCTTACAAAGTGAGGTGGTGACACCAGTGTTGACGCCTGAACTGCCTGTAGAGCAGGTCAGCTGGGTCAACAGAGGCTGCATCTCCTTGCCACTGTTGTAAATGTTATTGAGGTGCAGAGCAAGAATGGGAAATCTAGGGCACTTGCAAATTTAGGGCAATCTAGGGTCCTTTTCTCTGGCAGCATTACAAATAATCTTACATAAATGTGCACTTTTGTTCTTTTGCAGATTCTCTTCTTAACAAATAAGACACACACCCACACACCAATTAGCACATCAATATGTTTTTCTCAACATATCAAACAAACAGGTACAAGCAGTAAAAAAAGAAAACGTAAAAAATAAATGATTTTGCATGACTTTGTAAGTCATCCTTTAAAACTGGAATGGTAAAACGAAATTAATTTATATTTATATGTGCTCTGTGTTGTTGCCATGCATGTAATGATTTGCTCACATTAGCATGCATCACCCTCCTTGGGCTAAAAAATTAATAGCTCTTAATGACAGTTACTTGTAAAGGCACACAGCACAAAGTTATGAAAACTGATAACTCAAAAATACTTGAAGAGCATTTTGAGGTCCTGGTTCAAAATGAACAAGTCACACGAGACTACAAACTGCCCAGTGTGAATGTGAACACTGAGACTTCAACAGTGTTTTAGCTGACTTGACGGAGAATACCAAATGATTCCCACCCCGACCCCAAGTCCCTGGCATCAAATGAAGTTGTTTTTGATTGACGGCACACTGAGAGGTTCAAAAAGCTTGTTGGAACGCTCATTCATATTTTCATTAGGATAAAATAATTATCAATGGCATAACTTCCCATTTCAAATTAATGATTCAGCTTCTTTGCAATGCAGCTTCATTTGCTTCAGGAATTCTCTCTTATGGCCAGAAGATTTTCATCAGTCACAGCTATGTTTTATATAAAACCTTTCAGTTTCCATAACAAACAAGTTACCTCACACTACAGTTTTAAATAATAAATGATGTGGTGAATGCCACCAACCGGGTGTGTCAGGGAAGTTGAAACAATGGCAAAAGACAAAGACATATTTGCAAACAACATTAGACCTATGTCAAAAGAAGACCATGCACTGGACGGTTTGTGTGTGTGTGCTTGTGTGTGTGTGTGTGTCGGCTCGTGGCATGATCCCGCTAAATCCAGGAGGGTTGAGGACTGTCCCTTGGTGAAATCCTTAAGTCCACACGAGTAGTCAGCTGGACCCCCTTAGCCCACAGAATCCAGTGATGGCAAAAAGGACTCTAAAAAGAAGATACAGCCCAATACAGTTCAAAGCAAACGCAACGAGCTTGGACGGAAATTAATTCTAGTGTTGAAATAAAATCAAATTTCCAACCAATCTATGGTTTTATGTATATATATCTCATTTGTGTGCAGAGAGCAGCCACTGTATAGATGGAGGTGGATCTGGGACATGATGATTCACCGTTAAGTGTCTCCGAGGGATTGTGGGCCAAACTGAACAAAACACTTGTTATTGGAGATGCCCACTTGATGCCCACAGTGACATATATGCACTTGCATTTGTTAACGTCCACGCCAGATTTCTGCGTAGGCACCCTTGTTACTATCTATCACAAGGGTTAGCTGGATCAGACCCCGTATATGTGGTAGGTGTCTAATGCAGGTACAATGTGGTGCAATTTACAAACACAAAAAAAAATGCTGCAACTTAAGTTTTTATTCACTTGTTAATTTCATTTTTGTCAAGGTTTGGGCTATCTCAGATTTCTCAGATCAACACAATGGGATTCAGTCTTGGTTTGCGTGACTCATTGTTTGACATTTTGTACGCTCAACTGACCGCTGCTGCTCATCTTTACGCAGAGAGCTTTGGGCTACAAGAGCGACGGCAGTGTTTGTGGCATTAATGAGTTCTACAGATAGATAGAAATAGTAATTTTTACTTGAATGCTCAACAAACAACAGCAAAAGACGTCCTTGTGAAATGTCAACCAAAATCAAATTAATCAACAGACTGTTACAAAAAAGTACATCTGGAAAAAAAAAAAACACTGCTTAAAAAAAAGAAAATTAAAAAATGTCAGTCAGTTGGTCCACATCGTGTTCCTTCATTACATAACAAATCAAAACTTCATGGCACTGAAGTGGTGACTTGTATCACCTGCAGTACTTACAGACTTTTGACTTTGGTGTGTCACCAATAAAAGCCTTTGGCATTTTAATTTTGAAAGCCATCCAAAGCTATTATTTTCATTGTCAACAAAGTCTCCTTGAAGCAATAGGGATCCTGCTTGACACCTCTGAAATATACTCCAGAGGTAGAGTAGTCATCTTTGCTGACAAGCACAATCATTGAATTTCAAATGAGACTACAATTACCGCAACATTTAACCCTCTATCAACTTGGCATGGCCATTCCCCAGAAGCAGAGGAAGCTTTTTAATTGCCTTGCATGAATTGCCAGGGTGACACAGCTGCAAAGTATGTATAGACACATATTGAGTTATACAGTGCTGTGCAAGCTGACGCTGACTGTAAATATCATGCAAAGTATTTATGTTCATTTACCACTCTACAAACATGTTTTCAACAAATTTGCTCGTCTGCACACCAATTCAGTCAGGGTGCAATGATTCAAGCAATTCACGGTTTGATCTGATTCACAGTACAGGGTTCACAATTTGATAAAACTGTAAAACTGAAAAAAGGTTATTATTTTGTTTTTCAGAGGCATAATCAAAGCCAAATGTATCTTTAGACCCCTACTGCAGAGAACTGAGCCCTTGAACAGAGGTATAAAGTTGTAAACATAATGTCTTGAAGCAGTTTTACCACATCTAAAATAAAACATAAGAAAGAAAACAAGTCTTAAATCACATGAACAATGCAAAATCACAAGGACGGGGCATCCTCAATCTCCAGGTGCTCCAGGCTCAATTTTTTTGTTGTCTTACTTTATTTTTCTCCACTGTTTGGCTGTGCACTCGATGCCCAGCTCTCCCAAATTCTGTGAATTTTTTTAAATACCTTAGTTTTGTTTCTGTTGCTAACCACTGATCTAGAACATATTCATTGTAGATCAAGAGTTTTTTTTTTTTTTTGGGTCAGTGTTTCTAACAGCTGAGTTGAGATCCTGCTGAATACTGTAAAACTTCAATTAAAAGCCGAGTCAGTTGCATCAAAAGGTTGTGTGAGGCTGTTTAACTGACCTACTTTAAACCCCACTAGGTGACAGATTATATCAGTCTCTGACACTTTTTACAGTGTATTTCTCTTGTGAACACCGGGCAGCTGACCACTGTTCTGCCTCCTCCGCCTACTTCTGCGTCGGTATGACCACTGACGAGACCATTTCACACGTTCTGCTCGCTGCACCGGGACAGCAGCAGCACTCTGACATTACTTGTCTGTCATTACTTGTATGATGTTTATTAAACTGTGCACACGAGGCATTCAAAATAGACTCTTTATTCTCCTCTAATACTGATCAGGACTTGTAAAGTGCAATCTACATTGTTTTGCCATTTATTAGTTTTGTCAGGTGGTTTAATGACTGAGTGCAGCTCTCCACTATGTGCACCATCACATCTGACTATGCATCTTACCGCATTTTTGCATTGTGAAGAATTATGACATGATATACTGTTACTCCCCTACAATTCAGTCAAGTCAGTAGCACAGTTATGTTCCCCAGGTTACTGATGTATGCGCAGTCTTCTCTGTTCAATGCTGGGGTTTGATGAAACTATGATAAACTTGCTTGCAGCTTCGTGGATGGCAGACACAGATTGTCATCTCTTCACCTCATGTTGAGCAGGCTGAGTTCTCACTGTAGCTCCCCTCCGGTTTCATGGACACAAAGCATTCTTTTCTTTACGGGCAATTGATGGCACGGATGTGCAAAATGAATGCCCGTAACCAGAAGAACAATCTGCGCCTGTCGTCGATGGAGCTGCAAGCGGGTTTCCCTCTATCATCGAACAGAGAGCACTGTGCATACACCAGTAACCTAAGTAAGTGACAAGCGGAGTGAGGGAGTTCTGGGTGGTTAAGCCAACATGAAGTAACATATTTAAAACAAGTTAAATGTAAAAGAGTGGAGGAGCTTTGTCATCTGATTTAAAGGGACTCTATGAGTGCCAAAGTGCTCAGGTGTACTGTACATGTTTCGAAGTTCAAATCATCGCCGATTCCACCAGTGATATTTACTACTAAGGAATTTTGAAGTGGTGGGCCAATCAGGTTTATGTTCAAAATGCTGGACCCTTGTGTCAAAATCCATCATTCCCCAGAGTTTCGTCCAGACGGTGTGGCTGTATGTATAGCACACAGCACACTTCTCTGTGGTAAAAAATAAATAAATAAATAAACGTAAAAACAGGAAAAAAAAAAGAAAGAAAAGAAAAAATAGTGATGTACCTTGCATGTCCAATTCACTTATTCACTCCATATAGCATGCCAGTGGCGTCCTGCATGGACCTCAGCACTTCTTGTGAATGTTAACTAGGACAGAGTAAGTTGTTGTTACTGCATGTCTCGTGGCTAAAACACTGTAAATATGGCCGCCTACAAGCCCAGGTGGATGCAGGTCAGGAGGTTGCACAGTATCATGACATGTTCAAGTGCTGCATGTTTACTATATGTTTGTGATGTGTGTATGAGATCTATGTTTTTACCTGCTTTTGAGGTCTAGCTGTTCTGAGAAGGACAGGATGTTGTGGATGAGGGTTCATGTAAGATGCACATATTTTTCTGTTTACTTGTTGTTGTTTGGCTTTGCTTTTCCCCCTTATTCCATTTAAATTCCAGGGTTATAATTAGAGTTACAGTAGGCTAGGGCTACACAGAGGATAGCTGTATATAATTTTAGCATGGTGGACTGAAACAAAACACAAAAAGTATCTGCAAATGAGTCTGAGGATTTCATGTTTGTTGCCGTCAAAGAGTCTGACATCTCCTGTGGTGTAAGGCTGCACTGAATCTGCCAAGCCACTTACTCATGTCCACACATCCACACCTCCTCTTACCAGGTGCCCTCCAATTGTATTCCCTCTCTCAGCCATTGGGAGGATCAACACAGGCTGGGCGGGATAATCCCTATTGTGCTAATCTGAGAGATTAGCCTCTGGGACTCCACAAAATTGACTCGCTGAAAAAGTGATTCTTCCACCTCAGTATGAACCCCTGGACCACAAACCATAAACAAACTGGCTTTTAGGTATGTTGCCATTCAGCATGGCCTCACTTCCCCAAAGCAACTGATCTAAATGGAAAGGGACAACCATAGGATTGAGTTTTGTCCTTATTCTAGCCTTGAGCTGTCAGCATGACACAATGACTTTAGGAGACTTAAAGTTTCCCAAATTAATTTAAGGAATAGTGGAATGGTTTATGGAAAAGTAATAAATTTACTGGGCCAAATTAGTTTGTAGCTTTGATTTTGGAGGAGGGAGAAGTCTATGGTAGGCAACATAAAAAATCATAAAGGTTTGGTCTTGCATACTTATTGAAACACATTCATATTTAACAGGCTTACATAAGCTTAGTAAGAATTCAAGCAGAATAATTGTCAGATCCAGACAACTATGTTTCTTAGTATGATTGAATATCAGCCCTAGGCTGAGAAGCACAACTATTTCTCCCTTTGTGATGATGTTATTCATAAATTCAATAGTCTTGCTTATTTTGCATTAATTAATGCACGGCATAAAACTCGCAACACCGCAAATTAATCATGACCTAAAAATAAGAACAGACTGTAGTTTTGTTTTTGGCACAACACAGCAAACCAGTTTGCAGTGAATTTTAACATGGCTTCCAAGACCCAAGTGTAAGCACTCAGTAATCCTTTATTATCACTTTGGTTCTTAACAACACTCAATTAACGAGGGGAGACTTTATTGTAGAACAATTTGAGGGGTCTTTACTGTGGTCCCTGGGAGGTTCACAACCTCTCACAGCCCTTCTGGCAGAATCAGTGTTCTGTCTGGGGAAAGATTTCCATGAGCATATCTTCGTCTGCTATTGTCACCAGAACACAAGTGTGGCATGCTCCGCTATGCAGCAGAGTACATGATAATGGGATTTTAACAAATTTGCGATGTCCGTCTTAACACATCACACACGCAAAAAATGTGGACATACGTGTACTTACTTTATACTACCACTGGGAAGAAGAAAAGGTCCTAAATTGTTCCTCTTCATCTCTGCAATTGTTGATTTCCACAGGTCTGTGAGCTCAGCTTCTTTTCTACTCCGTCTTCTATACTAATCACTGCACTTCCAGCAGCCCCTCAATCAAACCACTGAAGTTCTAGATGACGCATGCCCTGGAAGGCCTCATGGCAAGTATGATGATTACTTCCTCTACTGGAGGGAGACTTTGCGTCTGGCATCATCACAACCTGGTCACAACCTGGCTCCCTGTCTGCCTCCTCTAAGAAAACCTGCAGCATGTATCTGACGCTGTTTAGAGAGCCTATGGCTGCCACGTGGCCTCCAACAACGAAACCGCATGGCACTACAGCAAGGAAGCGAACGGAGATCATGATTGCCACCTAAACAGCTAGCCTCAGAAAATGTCCCAGAAAATGACCACGGGTCCATTAAAACCAAAACAACTTGCCACTCCAACAGCTGTTTCCAGAGCGCTATCTTCCTGTGGAAGCTACCCTGCATATGGACCACCTCCATCCTTATTCCATCTCATAGAAAATCACCAGCACTGGTCTAAATGGGACATCTCTATATTTTCCCATACTGTCTGTGTGCCACTGTTCACGGAGCACCAAGTCAAATCCTTTGTACAGGTCATGGTAGGGCAAAACATCTGATTTTGACTCTGACATTGCTGTGTGGAAGAACCACGTGCAAACAAACACACGTCTCTTTACAGGAAGCAGTTGGGTGTCCCGTGGGATGATTATTGTTTTGAGGGGTTGGGATGCATTTATGACTTGCTGACTGAGAGAGGCATTCCCCTTGGGGCTGATACATTGAGAAAACACTTTGCTGCTGATCCACCTCGCCAGCCAATCATTTAACCACCGAGCCATCCTGCTGGGGAAAAAAGTAAAAAAAAAAAAAAAAAAAAAAGAAAAGAAAATTTAATTGTTAACATTTATGATGTATATGGCAATATACAAAAAGCCAATTTTGGACATATTCTCGTGTAGTTTTTCATGCAGTTCTAAGAAGTCATTCTGAAAAGGATTCACAGGAAACACTACTACTGTTTTTTTTTTTAAATATCAATAAAGTAGTATCTACACTTCTAAAAAACACAGAACAACCGTACAACTACTACTTCTACTACTACCTTGTCAGACAGAATACTAGAGACACTGACCGCGGCCTACATGCACATACCGTGTTGTACAAATAATGTTGACTAGTGTGCTGTGCAACAAACAAAGCTGCAAAAAAAAAAAAAAAATTCAATACACCAGCAATCACACCTCTGATATAGGGCATAAGGATGGAAAGTAACAAATTTAATCTAGTACTTCACTGATACACAATTTTGAGGTATTTGCACCTTCGTATTTGGGTTTTGTGAGTCCTTATAGGAGGGTGTCTTAGTAACGTAACAGAAACGCAGCTTAAAGGAGCTTGCAAGTATGAGCTTGAGCCCATACTTGTTGGGTTTACCACAAATTAATTATTTGCATGTTGTGTTTTAAAAGCACTCGGGCTTCCTTTAGCATACACACTATAGGTTCTCTGTAAAATAGGTGCATGTGTTAGACCGCTTGGACATACCTTGTGTCCATTGGTGGGATAGAGACTGACTACAGGATGACACACACACTTATATGTTCTCCTGGTCTTACTGTATTTAAGCGGACTCATGCTTTCACTAATACATCCCATCCCACGTTATCGGTTAACATAGTAGATTGTGTTCATAGTGGTGCAGATTATTCTGTTTTTTAATGGAAAAAAAAGCTGTTGCCAGTCTGTGGGTGTGTAAAGGTTGTACTCTCAATGTTGTTGCAGTGGGTGTAGTTTTGGCATCTGTAGCAGCTTGCTTTAGCTTGGAGAAGGACTTAGGCGGCACATTCACATTCGAATGTACAGCTTTGTCTGTAATGATCTCTCTGCTCTTGTGAGAAAACAGAGGCGCCTCTTTAAAAACTGGGTAAAATTTGGGGTCTGTCAGCACTTGTCTCCAAAGTCTAAATATTATTTCTTGAATAATTTTACTCCATGGTGTGTATTAGCGATGTGCCACTGAGAAATATGTTTTGTTTTCATGCTGTTCGCTGGCCTCTGTCCACATGTTTGTTTTTGCCTCTCTCAGCCATGTTTCAGGATACCTTCTCTCCTTGGACTTTGTCAGCATGCTCAGTGGGTTCAAGACACTTTATTCAGGCTACCCACTAAGCCCCCATCTAAGCATGAGGGTGGAAACCATCAACAGTATTAATGATAAATCATACTTTTACTCTAGGCCATAGAGGCAAAGTGTGCCTTAATAGTTTCTTAACCTTCAATGAAAACAGCCCATTTTGATGTGTCATATTTTTAATTGATCTAGCCTATTAATTTAATGTAAACCCATATTTTACATGTAGGCAAGCCCATAATCTGTTTTAATGAGCCAGTGGTCTATGATTTGTCATAATAATGGTCAAAAGATTATCTTTTTGGGGTTTGCTTCTGACCATTTTTGGCCTCTTTAAGTGGCTTGTCTTTACAGAACACAGAAGTATCAAAAATAACAAAACCACAACAACTGGCTGATACAGAGACTATTTCCGGGGGCTTTCACACCTACCCCCGTTTGGTGTATTTTTATCCAACAATGGTGCATTTACTCAATTAGTGTAATTCATTTTGAAAAGGTGTCAACGCGCATTCAAACTCCCGTGCTGACCAAATAAACGAACCATAGGTCCGTCAGAAATGTGGGTTCAGTTCCAAGTGAGCCACTGTACGGTTCTTTATGGGCGAGACTGTAATCCGACCTAAACTATAGGAAGCGAACCAAAGCACAGTGCATTGTGGGTTGAAAATGGATGTTGACAGCTGAAACTGCAGCCAAACAGAGCCGCTAGTGCTGCCAAAAACAGTTTTGGACAAATGTGGAGTAACAATGAGGTGAGAGCTCTTCTAGAAATACGGGCTGATGACAACATTTCCTGACTGCTTGTGGAAACAAAAAAAAAAACAAAAAAACAACAACAACAAAATCTGCCATATGCTGCTGTTGCTCCATTGTTTCTATTCTGTTGCTGCAGTATGCTATTGTCTCCATTGCGTTACCCTTATAAAACTTCTGTCCAATGGCTGAATGTCCGATTCAACCACATGTCATTTTGTTTAGTTTTGGTTTCCTTTCCAACTGGCCATGTGAACACTGACCCGACCTAATGATAAATGCCACAAAGTAACAACTTCACGCCTGAACTGGACCAAACCAATTAAACTATTGATGTGAATGCACCATGGGTCTGAGTTAATGCTTTTATTACAGACATTTTCAATTAACATAAACACCAGCGCACCTTTTAAAAGCTGGAAATTACATAAAACTAAGCCCCTGAAAAACTATGGCCATCAATAAATGGACATCATCTCAAATTTATGTGTTAAGAAAGGCATTGAATAAACTGTCTCGCTGCTTTTATCAAAGAGTGGAAAAAGGAACTTAAGTTCAGATGTATTAAAAACAATGGGCCATCAATGACTGGACATCCTCCATTTTTGGCTTTCCTTTGCATTTGTTTGTCTGTTTCTCCACTCATTGTTAATTGTGTTAAGATTTGAATTGTTTGGTTCGAATTTGCTGTTAGGCTGGTAATCTTTGAAATTGCAAACTGTCATCTCACTTGGCATAACCTAAAATCCAAAATAAGAATGCATCTTTCTGAAACAGGTTGTGGCAATGAAACAAAAGCGTTATCTTGCAATTAATGATTTTTATACTTCTGTTTGGGAGGATGCCAAAGAGCATACTTGAAGCAGCAGGATAAATTTATGCAATTTGTTTCACAGAGTGGAATTAATTTTTTTCTAGGACAGATGAACAAACAAAATCCATGATTGTTCAGGAAAAAACTGGACAGGTTTGCAACCCTACCTACAACATTAAAATACTTTGCATCAATAATTTAAGATAAACTAAAAAATACTTTTTTTTTTTTTTTTGCCTGTTTTGGCCGTGTCCATTTTGTCTATCCACATGAAATGGCATATTAATAAGCCCTCCGGAGTCGATAAATTGTAATAGGCCAGTCTGGTGTTATTGTGTGGATGGGGAGAACCAAGAATTTCAGAAATATTGTCATGGCGTGTCATGATGATGATCACAACAGGACAATAGCTGGACAGTCTTGCTGGACTTCTGTTGTCTCTGTTGTCCAATTTGGTTATGTTTGATACCGAATGAGGCTTTGAGCAAACTACAAACAGCATTCTGGTGTACAAGAGAGCATTCATATTCACTGTTATTCAGAGAGGTAGAGTTCATGGGCTAATGGGCAGTAGCTACAGTGGTGGTGGTTGTCTCAAGCTTTGGAGCCACAATAGGAGACCAGCCTGCAACCAGAGGCCCACAGCCAGAGGAACTTTTCTGCAAAATTCGGTGGCAGGATGTCATGGGGCCATAGCAATATTTCTGTAACCTTAGGAGGCTATGTGTCTGTCAAGAAAAGAGATTAATGTTAGGGTTAGGGTTAGGGATAGGTGGTGTCACAAACTTTACCCTTGTTAATCAGGGGAGAACAAAGGTCCTCTCGCTGTGGGCCTCTGGCTATGACTCCAAGGTGTAGACAGCTCCTTCTCATTAGAGTAGATGTCACTGTTTTTATGTCTTCTTGAGCGAATCAGTGTGGACAGGAAACTTTTCGGAAGCAGACTAGTGAGGATGGAAAAGAGGAAAAAAAAACAAACAGATATTCTATTTTCAGCTTTGCCCAGATCACTGTGTACACAGCCAAACACTCAGACAGGGGCCATTGGACAGGATGCATGCTTTTTTTTTTTTTTTTTTTTGGCACTCAAATACATTTCGAATGTAGAACTTTTACTTAAGTATTTTAAAAAAGTTATTGTATTGCTATGTGCATGTAAGTAAAGGATTTCAGGACTTTTTCCACCACTGGTTAATTCACTTAGAAGTCTTAAAATGGGCTTTGCTACAAACCCTTGACAAGCAGCCACAAAGGGACCTATTCTGCTAGTCCACCTCTGCTACCAACTCACTATACCTAAGTGTTTTCCTTTTATATGTACTGTATCATCTACTGCGTCATCCCATGGCACTGCAAGCTCAACAACACGCACTGTTTTCACGGAGTTTACATGTAAGAGGTTGAGAATATTGCTCACCCTCTTATTTGAATCTTGGAGTAACCACTCTCATGAGAGACGTAACAATTATGTTGGGGCTGAGACACTGGTCACTAAAAGCATTTCATGCCTCACCATGGATAATGCAAGTGCAATAATGCAAGTGCATAGTTCTGAAACCAACTCATTTTCACTGGGGGGATTGGTATCCTCTATTCAGACAATGATTGGATTTGTGACATGCTCTCCACTTAGGTAAAAGGAATGCAATTATGGGCTTGACCTTTTGGGGCATTTTCTACATCAAATCCTTATAACAGCGTTCAAAAGTGAGAATGAAGCTGTGATTGGTTGAGTTTTGTACATTTCATGGGCTGCAGTGCTATTCCATGGGGTTAACTTATCTTCAGCTACTCAACATGAGCATATAAAAAGGTTCCATTTAAAAAATCTATGCACATTTGTTGGAGTGGGACACGGTACAAGAAGGTTGTTTTTCATCTCTGGGCTGGTGAAACACAAAACAAGCAGTTTAATCCTCTGCTGACTTAAAAAACAAAACCAAATAAATAAGGATTACAGAATTGATTTGCATATTTTCAAGGGATGAAACACATGAATTCAAGAATGGGAATCAATATGGATATTGAATATCAATATTAGATGTGCTTTTCTCATGCAGATGTATTTTCAAAAATGATAAAAATCTGTTTATTTGATGCACATGATCAGCAACAACGTGTACGCATGTGTATGCACAAGGATTTTGGGGTTGGCATAGCAGCATGAATTAAGGTAGAAACATTAAGTTCCTTACTTAGAATAATGGGTAAAATATAGATTTTTGGCAAAGGGAGTCCAACACCCTGGTAGTTTCTTGTAGAAAACTGAGGGAAGATGGACTGTCACAGCACTGGATTGATAAACCAAAGGACCCGTGGTTACACTTCATTTTGAGATAGCCCATTGTTGACTCTCTACAACATCCCACTTTACTTTCAACGAGATATGCCTCAACAGACAAGTAGTGTACCAGACCACTAATAGACGATAAGGGGCATCTCAAGTGCTAATCAGCAGACTTCCTCAACTGACTGGCTACCAGGCAGCTGAGGAGAAACACACGCTTACAAATGAAACTGCTTCATGAGTCATCTGTCTTACGTTAAATCCACTTTTTATGGGACTAAATGCAAGCCCGATTCCAACCCCAGACAAGCTTTTTTATGTTCCAAACCCTATCTCATTTCTTTTATGCCCCTAAAGGTTAGTCCACTCAAAGTCTGTTGATAGTATTTTGAGCAGATGTTATGCTGTTGTTGAACATTTGTTAATGCTATTGAAACAGTTAATTATCAGTTAATTGATTCATTGTTGAAAATTTAGTTACAAATGATGTTGAGCGAGCAGTGGACTACCGTCATAAAGCAATTCCAAACATGCATTCAAATGAAATATGCTGCATTCCTATGATTTTAATTTCTCTTTATGTATACACAGTTGGCATGTTTACATTTTACACCTTTAACCCAATCACATTCAACACAATAGTGTATTTGTGTGATGGCAGAAGAAAAAATGAAAAGCAAGAGTGGATAACATTTCCAGAACAAGCTCACAGTCTCTGAAAATAAAATCAAAAAATGTATGAATAAATATTATTAAAACAAAAGAGAACAAAACATGAATTTCTCTGAGATGATGGATGGAAAATTTATGGGAGAATCTCTGAATGTCTATGAGGTTAGATTCAGGAATTTATGAGCATGAGATTTAACTCAAGCAAAGGATACATGTACATTTCTGTCTTTGGAACTGGTATTAGCAGTAAGGACATACTTGGGATCTTGGCCCTAAATCACCACGTTGTCATAAAACATTACGACGCTTGCACCTTTTCAGAAGAGGAGACCACGCAAGGTTGAAAGAGGTGACAGCCTTTGTGCATCAAGGCCTATTAGGTAATGGACAGATATAAGGACATTATTGGATATAGCTACATGTGATTGCGTGGTACAAGAGGATACAATATGACAGATGATCAAATCAATCTTACCTAACGCAAAATTAACATAATGCATTTTGGCACATGGATTCATACAGTATGAGAAACCGAAGCCATTGTTGTATATGAGTTAGTGGATGCATTGATGCTTTTAGTTGTTTGGTTCTATGGTTGGAGGCTTACTGTAAACAATGACCCTGAGGTTATGGCTCACTATTATATTCGATGCTTCGTGTGCTTCGGGGGAGGGCGTCTGTCCAGGGAGGGTCCGCAGACAGACGCAAACAGTCCTCGGGGTCACTGTTTGTTGTGTAAGCGTCCATGTGCGGAACAGAAAAAACAGCTGAAAGCAACACTTCGTCAAGCAATCCATTACTTGCCAAAGCATATGGCTTCAGTGTTGTCATACAGATCCATATGTTAAACCGAGTTTGTTGGCAGCAATGAAGATGCTGTGCCTTTCCACACCCTCGATTAATCCGATAATCTGTCAGATGGTTCCTTCTTCTGAAAAGGTACGAGTCACAATAATGCCGCTTCAAAGTCCATATGTTTATGATAACATGGTAATTATGGTGATCATTGCCAAACTCGATTACGTACTGTAATATGATAAGGTCATGTGCTGCGGTCTTGTTTGTTGTAGGCTTTTGAGCATGTGATGCCCTTTGAGAGTGTAAACAGCGATACTGGGCTTTAAATAAACCTGAACTTGCAGGCATTGTTTCTCAACTTGGCAACAAGAAAATATATAATAATTTATAATAATTATAATAATAATAGTTCA
>OMLB01052101.1:17872-29906 GCA_900302555.1 Myripristis jacobus
CATTTTTTACGTTTATATGAGTTCAGTTATATTTGCTTAAACATTTGTTCTCTGAGAATTTCCTTCCAAACAAATTTTAAGACTTTATTTATTCTCTGAGACAGCTTGTTGTCCGATCAAACTATTACCCCGCCTACTCCCACTGCCCCATTTTCTAAGGATGAACTGCTTAAACAACATATTTTTGATATTCCTCCAAGGCCCTAATACGCTGCCACACGCTGACAGATTGTGTTCATGTGTAATGTTTAGTATGTTGAAAGATGTGTAAAAGATCCTTTTGACAATGTGTAATCTAAGTGCGTTTGCAAAAGACGGAGCCCTCTCAGGACTGTAAAACTTGGATAAGACAGCTCATCGTTTTCTGTGTAGTGCTTAGAGTAAGCTCCCTTTCCTCCTTTGGGATGCAAACAGAGAGAGTGTGTAAAGATCACTACGCGGCAAAACTGCCCTCAGTTCCCCACACAGTTGAGGAATCATGAATTACATGAATAAAAAAAAAAAAAAAGGCCAGTGCAATCACTTAAAACTTCATGGCAAATCATATCGCTCATACTGCTGGTAGTAAACATTGATTATTTCTTGCATTGCTCGACACTAGGTATATTTTCAGGGAAAACTGAGTTTTTATTATGGGATTATAGACACATACACAGTTTACACATCTTGAAATGATGGTCATTTGTAACTGTAGATAGTAACACTTCACATTAGAAATAATCATCATGTGATTATCATGTAATTATGTAAATTATCAGTTTAGTTCCATATGCACTGCTTCAAATAGCATTCAGTATCAGTGTTACAGACTTGCTACAATACTGTTCACTAGGATGACTTGGATGAGCGGCAGAACCAAGGTCACAAGATACAAAAGAGTCGCTCACACAAGTGAAGCTTGTTTGTTTGTTTTTTCACGTGACTGTCCTTGAACATTTCTTTGATGCAAATTGGTGCGACGCTGTTCCCTGCTGCACTGATTAATGACTATGTATTAATGATGAAGCATATATTTAATATTTATTATTAATATGTAGTGCCTTCACTGCAAAATATCTCCATCTCATCCAGTCTCTTATGTAGTTTAAAAATGTTGTTTTCACCAGTGGGATGAGATAATCCCACTTCTTTAAAATGCAGTTTCACATTTTTCAGGACTTTTTCCGAGAACGAGCATTAATATGTTGAAAAAGCAGAATAAGGCAGATCAGCCCACTAGTATTAACAAAGGCACTTGATTCAAGAAAATTCTGGCAACAACTTGATTAGCACTGGGAACAAGTGGGATTATCTGATTTCACAATATGAAAAATTTCCCCGCTTCTTTTAAGAAAAACAAGATTTTAAGGTTGAATATGAGACTATATGATTTATTAAGGTGGAGATCTTTTTGTAAGGCTGGATTAGGTACCGCAAAGATAAATACCACTTTGATAAAACACTCCTATGATTTATTAGCAGAATATATTCGGATCTAATGGAACCAGTTTTCTTTGCACCAGTGGCCACTACATCAAGTGACAGCCAGATCTTCAGTGTGACATAGTCTTATCAGTTATCAGAGACACATGAAATTGCATGCTCACAAGCAGAGAACACTTGACTCTCAGAAGCAGTCAGATGTCGCTTAAGTGTGAAGTGTCTCTTTTCTACACAGTTTCTTTTCCAGAGGCCCCGTTGGCAGGGGTCAGTGGCCTCCCAGTTCACCGGACTCCCTGCCTGCATGACAGATTCCGTGCCGGGGATCTGCACGGAAAGCTGTTTGGATAACTGTCAGCTCTGCCTCGCTCTCATTGCCGTCAAACATGAAGGGTCATTTTTCTCCATCTCACCATTCCTGCCCTCAAGACGTCTTCCTCCAAAATGCAGGGGGATGGCCTCCTCCCTCCTTCCCTTCCTCCCTCCCTCCGTCCCTCCCTCCGTCTCCCCAGCTGGTAATAGATGGCTCATTTCTGAGTGCCAGCCAATCCAGTGTTTATGTTTTTGCATGGTTGATTTGTTCTGTAAAATGGAGTCTGTGTTGTATTAAGCTTGAATATATTAAAAACATTTTCTGGTATGAGGGGGCACAATAACGTATGAACGGAGAACTCAAACCTGAATATTTCCAGGGCTAGATTATGTAACTTCATTTTCTCTGCACAGGAAAAATACAACTTTCTGATGCTATCTAGGTTTTTTAAATTTTTTATCACAAGGTCATGCCAAGTTGTGATACAGAAACAGATGTTGTTTCCAACTCGGCGCTATGCAGATAACAGATTTTATAGCTAATGCACCCTAGATTTAATATGTGATATGTCTCAAGATGTAGTTAGTTCCATTTCATGTTATTTCATTCCATGTAAAATACATAATGTACTGCATGAGCAGACCATAGGATTTCACAGCTATGCCCTCCGGCTTGTGAGCCTATACTGAAACATGTCTCTTAAGTGGAGTTACACCGTGCCCCAGACAATGCCAAATATTGTACCAGCTTCTCCCTCTCCACTGGTTGCCATTCATCATCCTCAGCCAGAGGACTCCTAAGCATCCCTCTCTTTCGGTGAGAGATTGATGGTGACCTCAGTCCATTTTATCGAGCGTCTATCTTCTCTTCGCGCTTGCCGACCATTCGCCACATTGCTTCTCACTCCTCGGGTCCGGCTCCTACCTCCGGCTGCGGCGAGGTGGACAGATTTCTGCCACTTTGACAGGTAGCCTGGACCATGATGATTTGAAGAGATGTCAGCTCCGTCTAATTCCCAGGATGTATTGTGTGACAGTTGGGCCCTGACAGATGAGGTGATGGGACAGTGATATACTTTTGCGACTTCTGTCTCAGGAACCTTCACTTCAAATCCACAGTGACCAAGACATAACACACAAGGTCCCACTCCCTCTGTCACAGGACCGCATCTACCAGCGGATAAAAACTCCTCAGTACCTGACAGGAGCAAGTTTATCCGTCTGAAGCTTTCCCATCTGTTGTTTTATGGGGGCTTATGTCCTTGTGAGAGTGCAAAAAAAAAAGGCACACAGCTACTAGTTTTTGCCAATGTGTTTGCCCTAAAATATAAATTAGCAACATACTCATTCATCAAAGTAAAAATGTGATCAAAATCTAAGTCATCTAAGTTTCTTCGACTGATGTAGCCATCATCTCTCCAGTTAGTAGAAGAAACACTCCGCTTGAATCAATTGAACCACAACTCAAACAATCAGATAGCTCAGCCTCCCTGACAACGAGTGATTGATTCTTAAATAGAGATGTTATTGATCCTTATCCAGGATGTAAATGAAAGCCTCCTCGACATCGCTCTTGACAGCCTGCGCCAGTTCTATTAGGGAGATGAGAGGGAGCTGGTGGAAAAATGAAGGCCATCTGTCTTGATGGTACCATGTCTTCTGTCTGCTGTGTGTGATGTAAACAACTCCATTTGTCAAGATATGACGAACCTTGGACTGTCATAACACTTTGCACCCACTGAGACCCCCCACCTCTACTCCTCCCCAAAGCAAAATTACCAACCGGTGAGCGGCTTGTACTCAGCCGCATCCTTTTGAAGACAAGACTGTATACATCTTTTGTGCAGAAATAAATGTCAAACACCACACACTAGTAGGCTTGAGCAGTCAGTCTGGGTCTGACATCACAGAGTGAAATGTGTGTTTGGTTAATGATGTCCCATATTAGCCAGTCTGGAGGGTATCACTTTACCTGATATATAGGCATAAGTAGTGCATAATTTAATTTCCCAGCTAGGGCCACCAGTGCAAAGTGTCCAGTATCCCAGTGCATCCTCACATTGCCATCATTTAGCATTCAACCGTGCACATTGTACATCTGCTCTATCAAATGCTCGCTCCGTCAAGTGCTCACCCAAACAGATTAGCTTAGGGAAATTCTACAAAAATTGCTCCGTGGGCACTCGTTCAAGGTAACCCAGACAGTATACAGATTTCTATAAGAGGTAAGTACAATACACGAACATATGAGGAAGATATGGATTCACTGTGAAAGGATACAGCTGAGATGGGAACGAAAGGGTGTGTAACTCTCAGCTCAGCATCATATAAATCCCAGCTTGGTATAGTGCAGATCCAAGCTGCACTTCTCACCTCTTTTTTTCTAAATTGCCAACCAGCTTGCCTCTTCGCCGCACTACATTATAAATTATATGACTACTTTTACAGTAATAGCAGTAACTCAGTGACCTGTCATCACAGGAATGCAAAGAGTGCACCGCCATCCTGACTCCATGCAACAGCCCTTCATCATTTAAGGCAGACAGCTTGTACAAACCGCAGATGGCCAGGGAGAAATTAAACATACATGCATTTGCATGGGACAGCGACAACAAAGCACCGATCATGACACAATTTAAAACACAAAATTTTACAGCAACTGGAATGATATATCACTTGCATACTTACAGTGTATTTCCTGACCAGTTGGCATCAGCATACGCTTGCAAGA
Source organism: Myripristis jacobus (assembly GCA_900302555.1). Classification (NCBI taxonomy): domain Eukaryota; kingdom Metazoa; phylum Chordata; class Actinopteri; order Holocentriformes; family Holocentridae; genus Myripristis; species Myripristis jacobus. The sequence continues at coordinate 22,335 of OMLB01052101.1, forward strand.
GCTCGCTATCTACTACAATCATAATTTTCCTTTCATGGACACACTTAGTAGTTGAAATGAATCAGTCCCTACAGGAATCTGAGCAATAATTAATGCAAATTCAACAATCCCTTGCTATATATGTGAGAACGTGCAATTTTGCAAAGTTACCACATTTTTCTACTACATGAAATGGCCAAATCAAATGCTTGTATTTTTTCAGCCATTACACCTTTTCACATAAAATGGTCCAAAAACAAATGATGCCTGTTTTGGTTTTCTCATACCACAACCAGCAATGCTGCAGTAGAGCAGCGATACTGAGACGAGATGGAGTATAATTTAACAAACAATGAATTGTAGTTTAATATGTGGGGAGACGTTCAGTTTAATATCACTTGCACTAGGATACTCTACATTTATCTGGAGGCAAACTGTTGGAGGAACACAAAGTCTACTTCAAATCCAAGAGGAGGGCTTTTTAGATGAAAATTAACAGTTTTATGATAATGAAAAATGGTAAAATAGATTTTATGTGGTGCTGCTGTACTGATGCTAAGTCGAAAATATATTTATGGACTGCAATTCAGTAGTTTCCTTTTTTGTAACTTTGGCCCATGTTTTTTTTTTCTTTTCTTTTTATTTCTGTGCAGAAAATAATAACCAATTAGCACCAAAGTATTTATAGTAGCCAAATATGCAAACTTACCAAAAGGAGGGAGAGGTGATCATGATCTATCTATCTATCTATCTATCTTATACGCAGTTCCCATCATAATGCATTAGGAATCATTCTATGACTCTGCTGCTGTGAATCTACATCTCTTCCTTTGTGACTGGGAAGATATAATAAGGGAAATGAAAAGGGATAATTACTTTAACCTGGATTTGCCTCAATGGCGCACTTAATAGAATAACTGTTCCTAGTACTCTATACAGTACTGTGAAATGAATAGAACAAAAAATAAACGTGAGGAAGGGCTTACTTCATCGCACAAAGAAAATATCAAACATCATGTGTGAAAGCTTGAAATTGTAAAGGTGTATCTCTCATTATCCTGTACAGCTGCAGCTCCTGTAACAAAACAGTGAGTGACACACAGCCCTCCGAAACAGCTCAGCTCATAAATGGCAGTTTTGTCAAATGAGATGAGTTTGGATTTGTTATAGAAACAGAGCAGTCGCAGCCACCAAGAAGGCATCATCAGCTGAACAATTTGCGTCTTAATTGTAGGAAAATGAACCATTTTCACAACTGGTGGAGGCATTTGCATTTTCCAATTCAGTCATCATCACACTCAATAACTTCACTCAGTAACTCCTAACTGGTTCGGATGGCCTATTTTTCAGAATGCAACTCTCACACTCCTCCTCTCAGAAACATGTGATACGATCACATAGCCTCAAGCATGTTTTAATGAGTTACTGAACAAAAATAACTCCTCTCTTTGCTCTCCATGGTGTGTATAGATTTATTAACTGAAATATAAACTGTCTTGACTCAGTTGTGGTCTAATAAACATCTTTCTCAGTGAGATTTCAAATACAGTATCCGGACTGAACTTTACATTTGGCCTTCAATCTCTCAGAGCCCCGAGTAAACCACGGAGGAAATCATGTCGCCTGCTATTCAACCCCAAGCGATGCGAACGAGCAATGCGCTTCCTCTCCACGCTCGATCTCTGTTGCTTTTGATCAAGTTCCCAATCACATCTATGTCTCGTCTGCTCACACTCTAGCCCACTGTCGACACTCACAGCATTTCCTTTGGCAATTTATTCCTCCTGACAGGTTTGTGGATTGAATCTGTAAGACAGTAGCCAAATGGTTATTGCCAGCAATGCCCGATTCTCCAGTGAGAAAAAAAGCCCAACTTTCCTGCAAACCGTCTTCTAGAAAATTGCCACATAGTCCGCGGCACAGCACAGTTTTACTGCTTCAGCTGTAATATTGCTCATTAGCTGCATCCAAATGAGGCTGTCACAAATGTTTTCATATCAAGCCCACACCCCAGTTGCATGCACATTATTCCACAGACCCTCATTTGATAAGATTTGTCCCATTGAGCCCCATCTGATGGATTTGCACAGAAGGTGAGGGGATGCCAACATTGGAGACAGTCAAACCTATGATAAAACCACAACATTGTCTCGTTGTTTGCTATTTAAATCCTGGTGAATTTTAACTTTTATCCATTTTAGTGGAGACCACCACTGAACCCTCTCAAGGACCTTTGACAGTTTCTGAATCCCATAAAATAATGTTCATCCATTCTTGCGAGAAAAACTCCTGATGCTCATTATTCAATGTTAAAAATAACGAGGATTCAGAAAAACTGTTATTGTTTCTCAACCAAGGGCCTAACTATGGTTTATCCTTTAAAAAATAAAACCTGCCAGATTTGTTTTAATTGTATGCTACTGAGGATTTTGAAGGTTTCAGCTGATGAATTTCACATTTTGGAACAAAACTCTTCAAACATCCAGTACATTCCAGATTATGTGAAGCCGCAGTTGTAATTTCCAAGGGGTCTGTTTGCACTGGTAAAGATAATGACTTTTCAAATCTGTCTTTAAGGAGAGCCAAGGAGAGACTAGTATAAAACACAGCAGCTGTGGAAGTGTAATGAAATGGCTTAATGAGGACAGAAGGATGGTAATAAAATGAACCATGTGCTAAATTACAGTTTTACAGAATTACAACAAAAATAATGTAATGTGCTCACCCAAAATGCATTAATGCAAGAGAGATACCCATAAATATAACTTTTATTGATCTATTTGGTGCTATGTTTTTACTTTTCTTTCTCAGATTGAAAAATGATAGGCCACTGTACGTTGAACAAAATCAATAGCCTAATGTACAAGTAAGGTGAGTTTCTAACCTTATTACAATCAATACTCATTGCAATAATTTCAGATTTTTAAGGGCACAAGTATCATGGCAGCCACAGAACTTTTGCAAAACTTACACTGGGTCTTTGTAACTCAGTAGTCTTGTTAATGTATCGTTCAGACCTCTGATATGCCAGCCAATTGATCATAATAGCGGCAAAGGTAGTGTTGAGATTACAGCAGTATTAGAGCAGTAGGGTGCCACTTAAAATTTGCCATTCTGGCGAGGAAAATTCGGTGCATTAATTGAGTAAGAAATTCTCCCTCATTCCCTCGAAAAGTACCCTTGAGGCACTGCTCTTCCAATAACTGCCAGGCGCCTAACAGTACAAGACTGCGGTTGCATTGTAAAACTCCCATATTTGAATATTAGTAACCGTATTAACGTGAATTAGGGCACTGCTGAAAAATAGCATGCATGGAAAAAGTTAAAAAAGATTGCATAAATAATAATGAATCCAGTAAGTTTAGTTGTTTGAATTTCAGCCCTGATAGGATCAAAAACATTGCAGCTGCCAACTAGACGAAGATGTTTCAAACTTTGTGTTGTGTGTGTCGTGCCCTGGTAATTCAATTGCCAAACAGAATAAATGCACAGGAATTTGTTTTCAGGCACAGATGTACTGGGAACTTGCAATGTAATAGAGAAAATGCAGACACACATGCTGTAAAGAGCTCACATGCAGTGCAAGGGGATACAGCACAGAGTTTATAGGGCGGTATATACACAGTTGTTGCAGGAATTCATTTAATTTCCCCTCCTCTTGCCATCCTGCCCTTCCAAACAGCCTCCCTTCCATGAGGGTAAATGAGTTTACAATAACATATAGTGGCTGGTGCTAATAGCAGAGTGTGTAGAATGGTTGATTTGACAGTAATCAGCTGATTAGCATACAACACTCACCATACCATACCACTTAAAGTGAGTTATTAAAAATTTCCAGACCGCCTCCTGACGACAATGTGTCACCCACTGCTGTGGCAATTATACCCAATATACCAGAAAACTACTATTTTTCAACCAGAAAGCAGCCATTATCATCCATTATGCAGCAGGGCCACTCAGCTTAGCAACAACCTGGCAAAACAGGAACATCTTCGAGGAAAAAAAGAAAGGAAAAAAAAAGGGGAAAAAAAGAAATCTGGCATGCATTGTTTCTCCAAATGGATGTTATTGTCCCATTGTCAATAGAGCGTCTGGTAGACAGAATGTGAATGTATCTTTAGTGATATTTTAGGCAAGAAAGAATGCTTTTCAAAGGGGATTGTGGTTACTAGGCAACAAGCAGCAGAACCAATCGAGGGCTAAAATGAAAAAAAAAAAAGTTCCTCTCTCTCTCTCTCTCACACTCCTTCTCCCTCTCCCGCTCTCTCACTCTATCATACAGTCTCTCTTCCTTACACATGTGTAAGTCAGTACTTTGCCTGCAACCAAAATCCCCTTTGAATGGGGTTTGACCACGGATAGGGGACTTAACCCATTTCTTATGCTCACGTGTAGGATTTATGTCCAATTGAAATTGAAAGGCAAAGCTTAGATAGTGGAGGAGGTACACAAGTGTTGGTGAAAATCCATGTTGGTATGCCTTCTTATACTACCCTGGCCCTCTTTTTCCATCGCATTTTGAGACATGTTTGGGGCTAAAAGGCAAAACTGCGCAGATGAGGTACAGGCGCCCTTTCGCCATGAAAGAAAACTACCAACGTAAGTAACACCGCCGTAACAACACAGCCTCGCCACTTCAGATGCACCCACTCACCTCATTCAGTAAAACGTCACAGGTTTTCACAAGTATGTAACAACAGCAGAATTTCCAGGAAGCACTATCACTCTGATGTCCTCTCTCTCTCTCAGTTCCCGATGATTCTTTTTTTTTTCTTTTTTTGTCTTCTTGTCTTTGCCGGCACACAGTCAATTAGCCACGCAATATGGGCACAGTAATTGAACACAGTGCCATGATGACGCAGTCTGCAATCAGTCGAATCTGGACATTGTTTTGTGTTGTCTAACCTGTCATCGGAAGGTATGTAAGAATTTAAATTCAAATTGATGATCATTGTTAACAAAAGTGCTTACATCAGAATCAGGCTCACTTTAATTGCCAAACGTAAAGGAGCTGTCATTGACTAACAATGAGTAACACCCCCTTATATGACTAATGTGCTGCATGACCATTATTTGAGCAGCACTTCTTTTTTTTTTAAATGCAAAACGATGGGTTGGATTCTGAACTCCAGATTTCTCCGAGACACTGGGTGAAAATTAAATGTCCTCACTGATGTCTGTTTCCTGTAAAGGTGTTAGATAACATCCCCGCTTGGTTATTTGGTTAATTTCCTGCTTTTCTTGTGCTTTCACATCCTCTCTGTGAGAGTCTCGCCGGGCACACCAGGTATCGACTAGTGCAAGAATGAGCACTGACTTACTGCTGGGAATGGATAATAACTCCTGAAGCATCCTGTAAGCGTTTTCTCCAATGGCTGCAGATGCTACAGTTGCCTCAGCTGCCCGTGTAACAATAGCTTAACATGCAATCGGAGTTTTCCACACTGAGGGGAAGGAAGGGACCTAACCCCTCCATCATCTAGCCTTTGATTTTTTTGGGGTCGTTTGATTTTTGCCGCAATTTTTGTAACCTCCTTGAAAAATGTTTTGTCAGACAATTTTTCAGGGCCTTCAGAGGCGCTCTTAGGAAAATATGGAAATGTAATTTTGTCAAAGAACTCGCAGCATAGACCTTAATCCAATTTAAAGTCTTATCAAAGCTAGGGGTCTGAGCAAAAAAGAAAGGGAAGCAATTGGCTGTAGAGCACACACATACAGAGAAAAACTGATTAAAAGAAGTCTTATGCCAACAAAGAAAAATCCTCTCCATTGGCTGGAATCAGACAACACTGGGAGGCTGGAGAATATCTGGTTTAAAAGGGGATATATGACTCATAGCAGATTGAACACTTATGATGCAGACTTCATTGGCTGTTTGACATCAAAGGGGGCAGCCAAAGTCTTACATATCGCTTCTATCCACAAGAATCCTGTAAAATGGCCTCCTATTTTGCAAAAAATAAAAAATAAAACCATGCCTGTATTCTTTTTTTTTTTTTTTTTACTTACCTCTGAGTAATCATGTAATGTTCGAACTGATGATATACAGCGATCTCAAATTGTCCCTCTAAGCTATAGCCTATTATTAAAAAAAGGATAGTTGCTGGATAAAAACATGTTTGCAAAAATTGAGCCTTTCTGCGGAGAAGATTAGATTTTAGAAATTATATAAGAGAAATCTACAAAACAAGATCAGAATGTTAAGGCTGAGTCAAATCATGCCTAGGGTAGGAGTGAGTCACAATTTCAGACATCGTCTGATTAAATGTCAGTAATTAAATAAAGAAATTGGGTGGAGACTGATTAGCCTTGACATAACTGCCATTTGTGCATTTAAAAAAAATTGCTAAAGAACTATGAAGTGTGTTTTCCTAAGTATGATCTGAAACATCTTTCTGATGTGTGTTTTTTTTAAGGTAAACAGCACATTTATAGTATGATCTGAAACATCTTTTTGATGTATGTTTTCCGAGGTATATAGAACATTTATAGTATAATCTCAAATTTGTTTCTGATGTGTGTTTTCAGTCTCATATAGGACATTCATAGTTTGATCTGAAACATCCTTTTGATGTGTGTTTTCTTATTAAGAGGGGACTGACTTGGTGTAGCAGGGCAGTGTTAGCTCCAGAGCGCCCATGCAAGTCAATTGAATCACATTTTCAGAGCCTGGCCTTTCAAGTCCTGTTGCAAGGTAAAGTTACAGGCATCATCCTGTTGATAACAAGATTTTGGATATGCTTTGGGATGACCTAAGTCACCCTGTTCTTTGAAGAATATGTATACGCCTAATGATGACATACAGAGCCCTGCGTCAGTCCTGAAGAAAAGCTCCAAAATACACCAAGGCTAAAGCTGTTACATAAGCCATATATTGTGTATGCCACAGGATGCTGACACCTCTGTTTCTTTTCAACCTTTATTCATCCAGCTCTGCCCTGCCTCACTGCTCCATGCTTATAGAGTTACACACATTCACACCTAGCAGCTACAAGCCGGGCCTGGGCACCTGGTGGGCACCTGCATGTATAGCTAGTGCTAAAAGCCAAAGCCCCTAAACTTACCCTTTTTACTTGAAATCAGGATTAGACCCTCACCCCTGCAGCCCCCCTTTTCTTTCTTCCTCTGTGCCAAATCAGGAGGCCACCAAAGATCAAGAGAATATCTTATTTCATTTAGCTTATTTTTGCTCATAATTTTGACTTTTTGATCTGGCACCCATTGTGCACCAGCATCGTAAAAAGGATAATCCAGTATCAAGTATAAATATTTAAATAAATTAATATATTTGTGTGGGAAATCTTAAATTTATATAAATAAATTCTGGATCTGTTTCTCTGTACTGTGTAATTCATAATTTGGAACTTTTTTTTTCACTTTGCATTGAAATATTTAAGGAGCCTATTTATCTATCTCTTAAGGCTGTTTTATTCAATCATGGCACATCTTTATTAATTTATCTGTTGGCCTACTTTCTGATTCTCCTGTTCAGTATTTCCTTTCCCTCTGTTTGGTGTTTTATTGCTCCAGCAGCATAATGACAAGGGTGTGGCTACATTTGTCGGGTGGGTGTGCCACCAGAGACCTGTGAAG
>OMLB01052101.1:35143-69697 GCA_900302555.1 Myripristis jacobus
CATGAAAAAAAAAAAAAAAAAAAAAAAAAGCATAGCCGTTAAGCATTTGGCCACCATGCAAGCATTAATTAGGTAGCGCTTATTAAAAAAAAAGGTTGCTACAATCCAGCCTTGTTTTTTAGTAATTTAGTCTTGTAGGATTCCAAAAAAAAAAAAAAAAAAAAAGATGCAGAGAACTGGCAAGCTTTGAATGGCTGTAATCAACTTTGTGTCCATTTAGCACTTGCCAACAAAATTATGTTGCTCGGGTAACAACAAAGTGCAGAAATCTGACGTTTACCGAGTGCAGAAAGTTCAGCCAACTCTTCACATGGTTTCATAGGAAATGTTCATGACTAACACGTTAACTGAATAGTTAATGGTGTTGTTCGCAGTGTGGCCGCGGGATCAATCGTCACTAATGGAAGCAGCACTAGTCTGCACAAAAGGTCTTTTTATATGGTTTCATTTTATCATATAATTTGAGCCAGAAACTAAGCCTAATAATTTGTGGAATATGCAGCAGATAATTGTCAGTGTATTTTTTGCATGTAATACATTCTTAAATTACATGTCATATTTCCACTGTATTATTTAGCTGGTTGTTTTCTATTGGCTGATGTCTGAAATGTGTGTTTAAGCATATATGTGGTATTGTATTGTTACTGTTTTCAAATTATAATAGCGTGTGTGTGACAGGAGCCTAGACGGTGAACCTGGAATTTTTTTTTTTTGTACTAAGAGACAGAATCCTGTACTCTCATTAGTGCTCTACACCGGCACAGACAGGGCACATAGCCTAAAGGAAAATACCTTTGTTTTCAATCAATGATGGCGTTCCTCTGAATGACATATAGCGATGTGATTCATCTGCACTTAGGGCATCAGCTGGCCCTCATTTAAAATCATGTGGCAATTCTCCTGAAGCATGGGGGTCTTTGCTCGATGAAAGGAGCGGTTCCTATCAAACGCTTTCTGAGATTATCGCTGATGACACATCGTCAGGGTCAACAGCAGAGAAGTGTCCTCCCCGGGCCAATTGACTCACTTAATCAAGAGCTGTGTCTACGCACCACGCTTCACGTTGTCGACTCTGATGATGTGAGGATGGTTCACCTTGGATTTTGCCTGTAGAGAGGTGAATATACTCTTGATGTAAAGTAATTTGAGTATCTCGAAGCGGAGGTGGTGGATGGATTGTATTAGATTGATATGGTAATATCAAATCATCATATATATTTGTCTCTGTTCCCGCTGAATGTGTTTGACAATTTTCGGGAGGTTCAGATTTTTACTTCTGTGCCTTTGGATGGGAAAAAAGAAGGCTAGAGAACTGCTCCAAATCATATGTCTATAAATGATATTGGCACACTATAATGGAATGAGGCATCAGGATCAGAGTATAGTGCTGCCTTCACAAGGGCAGGAAATAAATGATTTTCTGAACTCTTCCAGCACAAATCAGATGGCCTCGTGATTGCCGAAACCCGGAAAAATCTGATTCCACGTGGTTTCTTCCTGCTTAGACAGGCAAATCAGTGAGTGAAAAAATGATAGTTTCTGTTGGAGTGTAAATGCACCCAAAAAGAGGATGTGACAAGCAGCTTGGATGAGAGTTGTGGGTTTTGGCTTGCATTCAGCAGGACTGAGTCAGCCAAAGGGCACTGAGATCAAGAATGTTGATAACACCTGTGCACCCTTTTCCAATTAAGTCGAAATTATAAAAGCTCACAAGAGGAGAGCTGGGGCAGGAAATGTGTGAGGAAACAGCCGATTCCTCAGATTCTCTTCAGCGTTGAAAGCTCACCTCCCGAAAAGGTTTTGAAATTAAGTGTTTCAGTTCCAAATGAGATATTTGCTCAAGGAAGACACAATTAGCAAATGGTTAATTGCAAAACTTAAAGTATTTTTCAAGGACAGCAGGTAACAAGACCTTGGTCGACAAAGTTGTTACCTTTACAGACTAATCTCTATACATTTTAGTGATTGATTGAGGTATGAACCTAAAATAATGGTTTCAGTTTCAAGGAAATATTTATTTTGTCCATTTTTTTCCAGGTTTTACCAATACCAGATCTAAACTGTAAATCCTGAGCCCATCCTCGCTGACAAGAACCAACTTTTACACTTTTCTAAAATGCTCCAGCTACACCAATACACATAATAGATCAGGGGGCCTGAAACAGCTGAGGGACTTTCTATATTTATCTCGGAAAGCAATTTGACAAACTTTCCAAAGAAAAGGAACAGAAGAGATGACGATCAGAATCTGGCGGTGGAAGAAGTTGTCATCAGCTAGTGTTCACACAACGTGTCTTCCTAATTAACAAAGGGGCACGCAAGGAGATAAAAGCTGGGGAAGGAAAGCAGAAGTAAACATAAGAGAGGGTGAGAGACACAGATGGAGAGACACACACACACACAAACACTCAACGTGAGAATGCAAGAGCTTGCTGGTCACAGAAAGTTCTCCATTAGCTAATTATTTTTGTGGCTGATATTTCCCATCCTGTCTGCCCAAGGCACAATGATGATGGAATTCAAATTGATATGAAATGTCTGGCGCTGGAAATGGCTTGGTTGCGGCAGCCTCCCCGCACACTAATGCCTGCCAGGTCGCCTCACTGTAGTGATAGGACCTCTCCAATGAAATCCTATCCCTCAATTACATTGACTATAAAGACAGGGTAAGCCCAAGCATATAAATATCCACTCCTGATTCCATGAAAATTCAAGGACTTTGTTTATGGAGAAATGCACAAAGAAGAGAAGATCTGGTGGGCTGTTAAGTTGGATTTGTATCTTGTATTGATTGTCACTTTTACTCTGTGAGCTTCAGCAGATCCTCAAGACCTGGGTGGAGATAAATTGGATGTAAAGAATAAAAAAAGGATTTCTTGAGGCTGACCTTCAAGATATGCTCCCCTTAAGCCGGGCTAAGACAACAGGAGTTTTAAAATACAAACTGATTTTGAAACCGGGTTGCATCTCGCTCATAAGGAGGAACTTCGCAGATGTTCTTCTCTCCAATCTCAAACATGCACACGCTGCGTGATTTGAAAATAATGGCACATCACACACTGCAGGATGTTATTAAGATTATCATGCCAGAGGGAGCAATGCACCACCACATGTGATCTAATGTGATCTCATGTGGAAGCAGATGTAAACAAAATGGAAACAGACATGGTGCAACAACTTGCTGTGGTGATGCTTTGCAGTAGACTCTTGCTATTGTGGTTCTGCTCGAAAAGTAGTGATGTAATCACCCAGATTTTAATACTGGACATGTAAACCGGTCACATTACAGATAATCTGGGCTAACCATCAGCGCGACCTAAATCCTAGACCAGATTTCTCCTCCAGTTGTTGGGTGGGGTGACAAATTGTGGAATTAAAATGGCCCAGAACACCTGCAGTCTGAGCTCAGTGTTACCCTAACCACATGACCCTTTTACGTTTTACATATTCTGTTGCCCTCTTTGGTTTTCCAGCTCCTTTGGTCACATTAATCTATAGAGCTTCTCAAAATGTTTACATATTTACTCCATTGTATGAACTGTGAATCATATGAAAGTCATTACACTGGCCCTAGGAGTCAAGAAAACTAATGCGCAAATCTCATTAGAGTATTGAGCTGTATGGGACTAATGCAGACTATGATATTTGGTATGGCTTAGTGTCTGCTTCTCCACTTAATAATACATTGGAAGATATTTCCAAGGTTCATCCAATTTGGGTAAAAAAAAGAGGATCATTACAAGAGGTTCAACACTGAATATTTTTGTATTACTGGAAATGTTGTTTTGTCAACCAAGTAATATAGAGCTGTGCTTTGGAAAGTACAGTCATTATTGATTATTTTGTAAGAACAGGTGCCATTTTCCCCTCCAAATGGCAGATATCTCATTATGGCTGCCAGGGAGGTTATATTTTCACCCCTGTTAGTTAGTTTGTTTGTCTGTCTGTGTGGAGAAAAAAAATGTTTCTGTTGCTTCTTCTTCTTCTTCTTCTTCTCCTTCTTCTTCTTCTTTTTTTTCTCTTTAATTTTACTGCACTGCTTCACCCTGGTCAAAGGAGCAATTGATTAGATTGTGGTTGTGATCCGGATCTGGGATTTCCTCCATTAGACAATGATCCTAGCAGTATGCTAGCAGGGTTAAGAATGGCATTTGACCTAAAATGTAGATGATTTGACTGCTGCTCTTTTGGTGTAGCAGCAAGTACAAGAAGTACAAGTATAGTTTCTTAAAGTTTCAGAAAGAAACTGTACATATTGTGTGTAGGTCACAACCATCTACCAAATATAATACAGAGTAATGTGCATTCCCAAAGTGACACTGGAGCGATTAAAACATATGATAGCTGGAGGAAATAACTCACTAACACTATACTTTTCTTTCACCAATGGAAAAACACCTGGACACTGACCTGGTTTTGCAGTTTTTCCTGTGGGCAGCAGTATTTATTTCAGGGCAGAGTTAGATGGCAATTGTCCAGACCTCCAGTCTGAAAGTAATACCGCCACTATAGATGTTTCTCCCTCAGGAGTAGTCTCACTGATGTTCTCATTTTGGAAAACTGCTCCCTCACAGGCACTGATGATAAATACACTTTTTTAAAAAGGATGTAATTTTCACTACATCCAAGCATCTAATTTAAGGAAACATGCCTTTATGTTACTTACTGAAACTGCTTCACCATTCTTCAAAAAATTAAAAAAAAAAAACAAAAACAAAAACAAAAAAAAACATTTGCTATGTAGGCGGGGCTTATGAAGGCTCTGTCTGCAAATGTCTGTCTGTCCAAATGTTATTGAGAGTGACAAAATATGTAAGCCGTGCACAGGCAAAAAAAAAAAAAAAAAAAGAAGAAAAACATGCCTCTTTAATAGCAACCTTGCTTTTTTGTGTATAAAAATAATTCTGTTCATGTCCTTTCACATTAATTTTTTTTTCTTCTTAGGTGTCTGTATGACATTTACAGTCATTTATTTTGCGCATTCCGATTCACCTGTCCTGAATGTCGTTCAAGCTGCCACCTCCTGCCCCCGGCAAATGCTTTCCCCATCCATTTCACAGCCCTCAACGCTCATCAAAGCCTCTAGCAGGGAGGCGCCCCGGCTGTATGAAAGGGAGCAGACCCCGTCACTCCAGCCCTCGCCTTGCTCGGGCTGCTCCAGCTCCAAGAAATGACAACATCATGGCGACCGTGAACACAATCTGCTGGTTTCAAAACAGCTGCTCAGAAACCAATGGGTGGCGTCACGCTCACTTCAGTCCACCAGTATTCACAGTTTATCATTCTATGTAACACTCGTGGCACGAAGGAGAATCACTGCTGGAAATCACACACATAATGAGCCAGGTCTATATTGTAATGAGAATGCATTCACACATGAGAAAGTACTTTTCAAACTCACTTGTCAACATAATGGATCACAATTATCCATCACATTAAAATTACTGCCCATTGTAAACATTGAACTTCACTTTTTCAGCTTTGCATTAGTTAAGGTTGGGGTTAGTGTTAAGCTCAGCTTGATGCTAAGCTGATACACTGTTCACGCTAAGTAGAGTGTTATCATTGGACAGTCCAAATAAAATGTTGCCACATGATGTGTTACAGCAACACATGTAGACTGCTTTTGAAGAGTGCGCTAAGTCTGAATTGAACGTTGGATCAATAGATCCTGTGGTGTGCTGTTGCTGTGGAAAAAACGAGGCCACTGCAATCTATTCAACTTATTTCTAACAATAATACAGACACTGCCACTTAACTTTTTTTTTTTTTTGTGCAATTCTACCGGTCAGGCACTTCTAGTCATTGGCTAGCTCACTCTCTTTTCACCGCATTCGGCAAACACAACAACTGATTGAATTTTGGACGTACTCCCACAGCATCGTCAAATAAGCCAGTTAAGCTACTTGGCAGTGAAGCAAACAAACACAAGTGCAGCACAAAAAACAGAAATTCGATACTGTCTACTTCTGCATTCCAGAATAAGGTGGAGATAAACTCTTGTATAGAAAGAATACAATGACTTTCATGACCTTTTGCGCAATTTCAAGAGATGAGCTTCGGTTAGAAAAGGACATGCCTTGCATTTATTTTTAACTTCCATGAAACTCACTCCTGCATTATGCGTTGTTTAAACCAGACTGCAGCAAATAGATACACATATATTCATGTGTACCACACAGTGGGCATCAGGCTCTCCTGAGATTGTTGTTTAAATGTACATTAGTGTGGTCACTGAATCTTGAAGCTGCATATTTCATGGGGCGCAGTTCTTGGTCATGCCGCTGATGAACTATCTTATGATTGCTCGCTGTGGGAGTGGTGTGTGAATTCATCGCTAGCATAGGATAGGAGGGTTTTATCAGGGGGATTCAGAGGTAAACGGACAATATTTTGTGCAGTTGCCAACACAGAGGACTGTGATTTCACTGTGGGCGGCATCCAAGTACATGAAAGAGTATCTGTACCTCTTAGTGTGAAATAGTACATTTGTGCTTGTCAAATATTTTAGGGGTAAATATTTTAATAACCATGCAAAAATCCCAAAATGTTTGCATTAGTTAGGTGATCTTGAACAAATGAATTGTCTTTCTCCATAACAAGATGCGACAAAATAGTATCTTTTTCCAAGAGAAAGCAGATGCAGAAGATGAGATTTATTCATATCTTGCCAGTTGTTTTTGATATTGTAAATCTCTTCAGAACTACCTCGCTAACATCCGGAAAGACATATGTTATACAACAGATTTTCGGGATGTAATAGAGCCATTGTATTCCGTGTACAAAAGAGGAGCGCTGCCATTTTACAGACGACATCCTGTCACAGCTGTAGCTTTGGAGAAAGACAGACTTCTGGCGGACTGGCTGCACCTGTCACCTCCTTCAAAGGGTCTCCGTGCATCTTGTCACACCTTTCCCATCCCCCATTGTGTAGGGAGCAGTGGCTGGCAGGTCTCCATTGATCTGCTCCAGAGTTGTGATAATTGGACCATTAAGAGCTCAAAAAGACACCCAGCATGTGGCAGAGATAGAGTCTAACAGTCTGCCAGAGGAAAAGGACTTCCAACTCCACAACATCACTTCTGATGATTTCTCCAACATGCTTCATGGAGTGAAACACACAAAGGACCAGCATGCTGGCTTTATTTATTATACTTTCAAGGTTAAAAGTGTGGAATGTGTCTGTGTTAAATGCAGTAACTCTTAAGAGTTAACCTGAGAGACATCAGAAACTTTATAAATGCCAGCAATAATAAATCAATAATAATAACAACAACAACAACAACAACAACAATAATAATAATAATAATAATAATAATAATCATCATCATCATCATAATCATATCTATCTATCATCATATCATCATTATTAAAATGTGGATTTTTCCCGATGCCTTGGGAAAAACCACAGCTATAAGTCTTACGTCAAGGCAGGTGAGAAAGTCCTGAATGCGAACTGGAATTTAAGTTAGACTGTGCCCGAGCAAACAAGCACATCTGGCCTGGCAGGAACTGCGCTGCACACCAATGAGAAAACAGATCATTTGGCCTACAAATCAATGGCAACCGCCAGCACCAGTAAAAGTCTCGTGGTTGTGATAAGGTTGCTTTCCGCCTGATTAAGTGTCTTCACTTGGCCGCCCCTCCCATCCACATCATCAGCCCAAATACTCATCACCCAGCCGTATTATGTGGCAGCATTACAAATAACACACAATACCCAGCTCAGTATACAAACGAGGTGGGGTCAAAAACAAGAATACATAACATGCAACATTACTGCAGCGGGGTTGAGCAGACTCAGGGGAATTTGTGTGTGCTAAAGCACGAGTCCAGCAAGGCTCGTACAGAGAGGCTCAGCCATTTCCTGAATCACTGTGTACATTATTACAGACGGGTAAAACAATGTTTGCCGATTAACAAACATTTATTTTTAACAGTTGATCCATATAATTAGATCTCAGGCTCACATCCTCACACAAGTTATTATCCATTCCCATTACAGAGTCTCTCATTCCAGAAAGTGCACAGTTTACAAGGAAAATGAAGAAAACAATTACTGGCACTAAATCAGCCTTTGGTGTTTGTAAAATATTGACTAGTTATAAATTTAGTTTAATGTACCTGTTACAAGATGAAGACTTCTTGGAAATTAGACATTAGACAAAAATAAAGAGAGGCTAATTACATATTGCATCGCTTCAGTGACACTAATTTCAGACAAATGTAACATTTTTAACAGTGGTGACATTGTTTGGTTGTGTTTTTCTAACATTTATAACAGGACTGGGATGAGATGAGCGTGAAGGAATAGCAGTCTTTCAGATGACATAGCACGCCCTCTAGCGGCCATATTGGAGGCAGTGGTGTTTGTGAACAGCTTGAATCATAAAACATGGTTGTTCCAATAAAATTAAAGGAGACATGCTCAATATTTGGGCTGTTTCTAATTGGAAACTGATCATTTAACTAGCCAACTACATTATCTGGTCAACCAACCATCATTGTCTTGGTGTTAATTTGCTCACTTTTTTTTTTTGTCGTTCAATAATTGCAACATTAACATCAATAGCTTTGCTCAATTAGTTTGCTGGCAATAGAGCAATGCTAAACCATCTGTTTGCTTTGGGTAAGTGAGCTGACTCTTCTCAAACTACAACTTGTGCGCTAAAGAGAGAGAGTGAGCTGCAACTTGAAATTCACCATATCAAACTAATTATTTTTACTTAATATTATTGAATTGACGTACAGCTGCACCACGATGTATCTCAGGTATTTCTTGACCTCGTTACGCCATTATCAATAAATAATTCAAAAGATTTTACATTTGCACCGCCAGTTTGCTGATGGACCGCCGTCATGGTGACAGATGTGGTTTCTGAGAGATTTCTGCAAAGCTGCTATTCATCTTACATTGTTATTATTGTTTGCTTTAGAGCAGAAAAATGAACTGAGCATTTAGGTTCCACTGAAGATGAGAATTGCTGCAGTAAGTGAATGTAATAGGCGTCAGAAATAATAACTTCTCAAAGTGTAATAAATTCCCTTCTGAATGAGTGAAAAATACAATAAAACATACTAATGTCATAAGTTCTGAATGTGCAGTCTTGACAGTGTAATAATAACATTGATCAGATTTTTTTTTCCTTATAAGGGGTGATGTATGACATTTATTTCCTCTTATTTTGTATGATTTTTGGTGTTATTTTGTGACTTTTTTTGTTCGGAGTCTTTTACTGTACATGTTGGCTGTGAGGCTCGATGACCTTGGATTCTTGCTTGCTTGGCTGTACGTCACGGCTGGTGACGATGCTGCTGCTGTTATGTAAGTGAGAGGTTACTGGGGGTACTTCACTTGTGTCGTTGTACTGCAGTACTCTGATGCCTTTTCACATGTGTTAGCCAACCTCTCTTACCCCGGCTGGCTGTTGGCAAATACTTTCAAACTGGAGCGAGAGGCTTATTTCTTTTATCAGTGTGATGAGGCTTGACAAACCATCCAGTCAAAGCAGTGGCTTGCCGCCCCAAATCAAGTGTCTGCCTTCTCTAAAAGTACAGAGAAAACCAAGGCCAGTTCGTATTTGAGATGTGGCAGATCCGGAGGAGGACATTTACTTGTGTAAATGGATTTGAGCTCACTCTGTTTCCTTATAAGAATATAGTGACTTGCATTCTGTTTTTACACTTTCCCTCGCCTCTCTCTCTGATTGATTTTCCTTCTGTCTGAACATAGAGCAAAAGAGACAAAAATAAACAATCTCCAAACAAACAAATGCATTTCTTGTATTCATTTCACCAAACCAATGCTGTAGAAACGGAGTGGTATTTGAGTTTCGGTGTGCGTAACATAAAGACATTTTATGTAGTTTATTTTGGTTTTCAGAATACGCTCATATTCAATAGTTGCAATAGTTTCAATACTTAAATTCTTTTAGTGCTGTTGATGCTTAAAACATTAAATAATTTAAGAATCAAAGGGAAAACAAAATAACACCTCCTGACCTGAATCCTACATTAAATATTAAAGACTTGAAAATAACAACAATGATAAAATCCCAAAATGTAGTTTGTGAAATGCACTCGCATTCCTACAATTAAATTCAAAAAGAAATACAATTATCATTTTCTACCCATTACAAATGACATTTTACCCCATTTTGCATATGATGCGCGCTTGTTAGTTAGAAAATCATCTTGACATTTCCATTCCCACATGCAAAGTTTGTGTGTGTGTGTGTGTGTGTGTGTATGTGTGTGTTTCAGTCTCAGCACATATAAACTCTCAAACATACAAAGAAAGGCTCATATGCTGACATTAACATTTCAT
The DNA here is from genome assembly GCA_900302555.1 of Myripristis jacobus. Lineage (NCBI taxonomy): Eukaryota > Metazoa > Chordata > Actinopteri > Holocentriformes > Holocentridae > Myripristis > Myripristis jacobus. The sequence continues at coordinate 45,471 of OMLB01052101.1, forward strand.
TTTCTTTTTAAATCACCAGCATGTGATTCTCTAAATGTTTTTTTCTTCTTGTCTTCTGCACCAGCATCACTAAGGTGCACAGATTTTGAAAAAAAAAAAAAAAGAGAGAAAATGTGGATGTGCACTAGTATAATAGTAGTAATGTGGGTGGCTTGGAGTCTTTCCACATCCTTATTGTAGCAACAATGCATCGTAGAAATGCGTGTGCTGTCTCCAGGAGCCACTGTTGGTTTTTAACAGCTGTGTGCATTCTGTCTTTACCTCCGTTGTTTGTGTGTGCGATACTTTTCAAAGTTCACTTAGTAGCATTATGGTAAGGAAGTAGCCCCACAGGAATGCTGGATGGACTAATTTTTATCCTGACTGAGCAGGAAAAGTGCTGGCGCGCTTGTTTAATCACAGCTGACAGGAGGGAAGTGGGGGCACGACCCTTAATGTATGTTGGACCACTGTACATGATGGTTGCAGCATACCGCATGCCATTTTTCATTACACGACGGAGCAAAATATTTTACCTGGTAATTCAGCCTGGAGTTCATTTCCACATAAATAAAGCTACTTAAGCCTGGTTTGGTCAGAAAAATTAAGTAAAAAATACACAATAACCAAAAAATAGAAAATTATCAACACCACTGAAAAGGATCACGTTGTCATCTGGCCATATAGTAATGAATAAACAAAGACACCACAAGAAAAGACTATACCCACAGTCTGCCATGAGTGCAGTATATGATATGGTATAGTGGCAAAAAATTAATTAACAGCAACTGTTGTTCATCATACCAAAAGCCCAGTCTATCCATTATATTGATATCTGGCTGTTTGCCTCATGGTCCGCACCTTCGAACTGGCACAGTCCATGTCGTTTTTCAGCCTGGGGAAAGTTTTTGCTTACATGCGTGCTCTTTTTTTTTTTCCAGCAATGCCAGCTGCTTCACATTCATGCAGGAAATAAGTTGGAGTATGGCTGAAACACCAAGTCACTGGGTGTGCTCTGGGGCAACACTGCCAAAAAAAAAACAAAAAAAAAAAATCCTAAAATCTTGTTTAAGGCAAGGGCCCAATTCAGTCCCACTTGTTTCCAGTGCAGTTTCACTTGTTTTAGTATGTATTTATTTGTTTATTTTTTGGGAGCAACTTTAATAATGCATATTGGCCCACTAGTATCAAGACAATTACACTTGCAGTAAAAAAATTCAAGAAAAATGTTGATTAGCACTGAAAACAAGAGGGCTTATCTCATCCCACTTGCAGATTTCTTTCACTTGTTTTAATAAATACAGCAAAACATTAGCATCATCATCATTATCATATTCTTCTTCTTCTTCTTCCAGTTTGTATGATTTGTATAATTAACATTGTTATTATTATAGATATGTATTTTATGGATGACTATAAAGTCCTTCACTGGGGACATCTCAAACAGAAGTATCAAAGCTAATATAGCAACCTACCTCCCCATGTCATGCTTCAAAGTAAGCACAATTTTCTGTAGAAAATCCCTTCCCCATTTATCCCAAGGGATTATTCATCACAATTAGAAGCAAATTCTTCTGCTCTTCATTTCTTTCTATAATTGAATGGCCTTCTGACTCATGAAGGCTGTCATCGTGGCTTTTCACCCATAATGACTCAGAACTGGCTGACAACACCATGCCCCCCACTCCCTCTTTATCCCCAATTTACTTATTTTAAGAAGAGCACTTCACTTGCACAGTTTCCCTACACCATGAGCAAGAGAAAACTAGATGTAGGACATGATTTTAAGATGCACTCGTACCTCTTAGCAGAGGTAAGTTATGTTAAAATATGTAAAATGCTTTCACAGGTACATTATTATATTTCTGTGTATCAGTGTTTGACTTTGTGGATGGTTTAATAATCTGATTACACTCGGCTTTTTCCCTCTCCATGAGAAGAAAGTTAGCTAGACGAACCTAAATGCAATTTAAATGGGGCTACACTGCAGCTAGAGCAACGTATTTTGGTCCACATGCTTTCTGTTTCCCCCTCTTCATCTCTGGGGATTGGCAGATGATTTGAAAAGAAATTTGGAAGATACCGATAAAAGTGTTTTTCATACATCTTCTGCCACTTGATGTAAATGCTCATAATTTTAATCAGTAATAACAGGAAACACTTACCATCATTTTCATATAAGATGCTGCCAGCCAGGCAAAAGTACAGCTTTTTTCACCAAAATTTATTTGAGACGCATATAAATATTAAAAGATAAGATATATTAAAACAATGTTTGTTTCATACAACTACTAATTACATCAAATTAACTTTATGTGACTTCATGCCATTACTTTTAACACACCTCATGCTACAATTAACCCCACGCATAGGGTTGAAACTAACATTTATCACCTAGTGAAATCAGTCAAAATGATGGCGATCAGTGTGTCTATAAATATGATCACGGTGTGTAATTTTAGCAAAGACATGTAGGTTGATTGTGCGAAATAATGAAAAATAGCTAATGGAAGTAATATTTTAGGAATTTAGCCAAATATGAAAAGTGTCACAGTGGTGGCTGTCCCCTCTTGAAGCTCTCCGGTGGCTCACACGCCACCCATCGATGGTGCACAATAGATACTCGAGTTGAAGTTTAATTAAAACATCAGTTTAGCTTGGGTTCAGCTTTGTGTACATCTCATACTTTCCAAACTTCCACGAGGGATCCAGCTGGGTTATAGCTTGAATCTGGAGACCACTACTGTTTTCCTGATTCTCTCTAAATGAGAACGTGTTAGAAATTAAAATGTAATAAGCATTATTCATAATTATGTTCAGAATTTAAACTATGTACAAACACCCACAGTGACAGTTTGCAATGCCTTGTGGGTGCTAAAGGGGTCAAAAGCGAGGAAAGGAAGGCTAAAAAGGAATAAAGGCATTTCTAAATGTTGCCTGTTCATCAATGCTAATTTGGCCTTTGTGGCAGAAGAAAACAATGGGGTGAAAATAATTTAACTGGCTGTCTTCAGCCAGAGGAGATGAGAAATAATGAGCAAATAGCAACAATAAAAGTGGAATAATACCAGGATTAGCAGTGGCCTCACAGGCTTCTGTCCAGCTTGGTTTATTATTTACAAGTTGTGTGCTCTGAGGCCTGCAGCTGGAGATAATAATATTGTCTTCGGCAGCAAAAGCAATAAGGGTAAGCGGAAAACTTCAGGCACAGCCCACATCATTCTCCTTCTCCCCTGTGGAATATGTGGGGGAAGGAGAAGAGGATCATGGGTAGTCATTAGTCAGCTCGAGGTGATGCTTTTTATTGTTTATCGCTAATTCATCCAGTTTCTGTGGAAGATGTATGCTGATTTGATCCCAGGGTGTTGGCGTTTGAGTGGAACTTCCCTAAATAATTTGGACATAGCAGAATTTTGTTTTTTTTATCTCCTGCATAAGTGACTTAAAGATACAATATTGTACCATCTGCACTTAGGGTGTATTCAAATGTGTTCTTGAGAAGTTGTGGAAGCTTTACTTTTGCTTTTGTGCCTCTGTCAAAGCTGCACTTTGCCTTGCGGGACTCAAAGTTTGATACTGTATGTTTCCTGCCTTACGTTTCCTTCTTCTTTTTGATGTTTTACAGAATACTCAGGACCCGTCAACCATGTGCTGTGTTCGATGGATTCATGTACTTACACACACACATACACACACACACACACACATGCACACACACACAAAACCTGCTCTCAACGCAGTTCAATGAAAGTTAGAAAATGCGGAGATAAGCGGCATCGTAATTCCGGAACACAACAATGCTTCAAAAGTGAGCATCGTAAGCAGATCTGAGGGTGTCTGTGCTGCATTGATTCCTGCTCCCCTAAGATGGTTTTGAGTAGTCTGACACCTTCAGTCTTGAGAGTGCCTCTGAGTGATGTGATTAGTCTCCTGTAGCAGATAAAGTAGCTCTTCTTCTTTGACTAAAAGCATCCCTAAAACCCTTTTGTGTTAGGATCTCTGCCTTCATGAGGAGGTCAGTGGCTGGTTAGTCCTCAGGGGTCGCGCAGAGCTTGCTGGCTGCTGAGGGGATTGCTGCAGGGCAGAGGGATTGGGGTGAGATCACAGACAAAGTGAGGGGTTGCTGGTGGGCTCTTACATCTCCGCAGCGAGCAGAATTAGCCATTTGGTGACCCCCATCTTTGCAGTTCTTTTAACACTCGGAGGCCTCGGAGGGCTCCTTTGAAACAGAGAAAAAACAATCTCAAACAGAAAGCCTCTTGTTTCGATAATCACAGATATTTATGTGCACACACCACGATTAACCATGCTTTTTAAAAAATCTGTTTTGCCTTACTTCTGTGGATCATCCTCTTCTATTCAATTCCACGCAGCAGCGAAAATAACTCTCGAGGCTTCTAATTCAGTCAATAATGGTAATCCATCGCTGTGAATGAGAAGTCAACAATTGTGCTCTGCAAAATTGCATCAGAATGCTAATATCAGATTATGAACTTTTGCATTTTGAAAGATGTTCTGTTCACTGTTGCATAGAAATATACAAAGAATTTTTTTTCTGGTCGTAAACAAAAAAGAGGAAAGATATAACTTCTGGGTCACTAACATGTCCGATCTCTGTATAAATACATCAACCAGTAGCTGAAGCTTGATTTTACACACAACAGCTGGTGTCTTCATCGATTCATTGATTTGATTTTGATTGATTTCATTTTATAAATTGCAAATACAATACACACAAGTGCATACAGTGCTAACATTCATCAGGATTTCGCAGTAAAGTCACATGACTCACTTCCATTGCAATCTGTGAGGCGAAGGCTGGGAGGCAGGCAGGAAAAGGAGCTCACACGCATCTACTCTTGATATTTCATATTTTGCACTGATACACTGCATAAATACTTCAAAGTTATACAGTTATGACACAAAATAACTTAAACATTTCACTCTGCTATCTTTTTCAGCAGCATTTTATCGGTGCTTTTTTAAATCTGTTCTCCCTACTTTAGATTTAAGATTAGTTTGTTTCAGGTTAAATACACTGGACCTCGTATTCAGGCTATGAGACTCCCAAACAACTGAAAATACCAAGTCAAATAACCTGGACATAGACCTTGTGAAAACCTAAAATCTTAAAATCATTACCATATACATTGTACAGTGGTTATTTCCCGTAAAAAAAACAACAACAACAGATAAGTTAAACAAAATTAGGAAATTATCTCATAAATTGATGCATGGAAAACAATCTAAAGTGATGTAAAACAGCAAGCAAATGTAGGAAATTAACAGAAACTCTAATCATACTGGGAGTGTCATTTAAATGTGTCTTTTGTTCATCATTTTGGGGCCACTAAAGTTTCTTGAGAGGGCTTCCTGAATGTAAGTAAGCTGATTCTACCACATTGTTTTGTATAACACTTAATAATGTCAGTAACTTTAATTTTCTCCAGCCTCTTTTCAGTATTAGAAAATAGAACACTGCCTATTTCTTTTTAACCACAGTTAAACTAAATGTTGCTGTCATCATTAATCCATGTGAAGACAGCAGTAATGATTTCAGTGATGATATAGTGCTGTAATGGCAGCAAAAAATGCGGCAGTCACTGCAAATGCTTATCCTGATGACGGTGACAAATTTTCATGATATGCGTTTCTACCAATATGATGAATAAAGGTTTCATATCTATCTGAAGTTTTTATTGTTAGAGAACTCCACATGGAGCCTTCATTCCTCCAGCCCTCCGTGCTTATTCTCATAGTTCCTTTTACAATGAAAAATTGTCCAGTTGCTTGCACTGCTGCCCCGAATGATTAATCCATACTGAGCAATGACAAAGCCGGTTGTGAACTGGCTATGCAAACTGGGAAAAGTGAAACAGATCACTGGATGAAAGTCATAATCTCCTTGAGTGAAGATTAAAGAGTCTCAACTTCGAGACATTGTTCTAGCTTTGTGATATATTTTGACTGGAGCTTGCAGACACTGAGGCTAGGAGCACATTCACACCATGCATGTTTGTTTGGACAGGTATAAGAGCCAATGAATGAAGCGCAGACATAACATGCAAACCTGTGTTAATGAGATGCAGGCCGACCTGGCTAAACACACACTTGTATCTTTAATGCACAGATATCCCAGTTAGATGCCCTGAAAATGCTCCTCCATGCAAACTAGTGTGGTTCATTAGAGCTGAGAATGTAAAACCAACTGTTTTATGAGCATATGGAGACACATGTTTATATTTGATAATTAGTGATTACTTATGTGTGGGAAACCTAGCATAACAAAATGAACTGAGGCCAAACCGCACTCATAATTGATGCTCAGATTCAGCTATTTCTTCATGTAGTCGTGACTGCCGGAAACACCACAGCTGGTCAGTTACAGCAAATTACATGTTCATTAATCAATTCCATATTAAGTAGCTAAAGTAACAGAGACTGGACCTGGATGTTGAGACTGACACTAACATAAAGGTTACTCTCTGTTTTCTTTCTTTTAACCTTTAAAAATGTCGCTTAGGGTCGTAATGCTGGTAAAGATAAGGCGTTTATTGCTTTTCAGGTTTAACTGTATTACTGTAGAGCTTTACAAAGGACCAAATAACTGCACTGTTACCCTTTCTCATGCTGTGTCTTTAATTATTAAGGGAACAAATTGTTGTACATTACACAAATAGTCTACAAGAATGAAACCCCTGTTAATTATTTTACGCAGCGGATGAATGGATGAAGCTTAAGCATCAATCTCAGATTCAGACTGGTTTATTTGCGTAGTACAACAAATGCACAGGATTTTTTTTCTTGTTGCAGTGATGTATCAACAGTTAAGATAGAAAAAAAGCACAGACCGAGTAAACACACACGATACAAGGGGCCATCCCTGACATTGAGTGCAAGGTGACAGTGTAGCCTAGATGTACGCTGTATAACTCCACCCTTAACAACCCAATGTAAAGAAATGCTCCAGCCTGCGTCTATCAAGCATTTCACAATTCCCATATTTGAGTCAGCATGTCTCAGAAGAGCACAGTGTTTCTTATCCCCCATCACAACTGATAGACAAAGTAAAAATTCATCTCACTGAAGCAATCCACTGTTGACTGGCTATGGCTCCCTTGAGAGAACAATCTCTCCACAACAATGAGCTACTTAGACTGCCAGAGGACACAATGCCTGTGCAACGAACAGAGATAAAAAGACAAGTTAGATATAGTGAGGATAGATGAGGAAAAGGGAGTAATGAATTTAAACAACAAAAAAATCCTAGTTATTTTCAACCTGAGCCTTATTTTCCTAATTTTGCCATTGTGGTGACTGATTACGTCCAAAATTACATGACTCACTTCACTGTGGTGCTTTAAATATCTCCAGGTCACTGGGAGCACTGCTGTCCAATACACACAGACAATGCCAACTGGTAACCTCCGACAACTGAATCCAAAATGCAATTAAAATAAGCCTGCTCAACACAATAACACTCCCACTGCAGTTATTTGTATCTTTAAATAGCTGCAGATGAACAATTATCATCGCATTTCAGTGTTCAAGTAATGTTGGAAGAATGTAATTTTGTTTCAGTCAGTCTGAATGTGTTCCTTACATGTATTAATCATTAGAAAACCCCCATCCACAATCATGTGGGAATTCAAAATCAACTGTAAACATAGCACAGCGTGTAATTCTCGCTTTTTAAGGGCGTTTGTTTAATTATATTGGTATGAATACAACTGATAATAGTGATTTCTCATACCTTTGAGGTCCAGGTGGATTTGCTGCTGTATTTACGGCTTGTGTTCCACACTTCCACAATTCGTGACACCAGGTGAGAGATTTTGCAGCCTAACAAACTTTACCACCTATTGTCACCAACAGCTTGACATGAATGGGTTTTACAGTTTATACTTAGAGATCATTCAGTGCATGTCAAGTGTTTACGCACCGGGAGGCTCATTCAAGATAAAACAACTTATCTAACACTGCAATATATGAATGTTTCTGGCAATGGGAAATCAGACATTGGATAGGGGCAAGTATTTTGATTGAAATGTGTGAATTATTGTGTTGAAAGGGCCTTTTGGATTCAACTACTGGAGAAATCCTGAGGCCCTGTGTGCTCCTGGCAACCTGGAGAGTTGAAAGCTCAGCAGTGAAATAAATGATAAAATTATTAACAGAATCTGTCATCATTCTGGCACTGAATAGAAATATAAGGCCCACTTTGTCAGTTACTGTAAGTAATAGTTCAGGTTCTTACTCATATAGTGGTATTTGCTTTGTATAACATCCTCCAAGTTTGACCAGTGATCTCCTTTTGTTTGGGATTTATTATCAGCACTCTTTAAGCTCTCTTGCTTGCTGACTGGTGAAACTACTTTGCTTCTGTATCTTCACCTACCAGGTGTGTAAACAAACCTACAGAGCTGATGGAGGCTGTTGCATAATGATACAGAAACACCAGTTACCAAGCAAGAGGGCTGGATAAGAGCATTGATAATGAACGCCAAATCAACGTGCTGTTGTTGTGTATCCTTGAAAACTTTTTTTTTTTCAAGCTTAAAAATCATATTAGGCCAGATCCACTTCATTCACACTGCCGGTGATGCATTTGTTCTCTGATGGCTAAAACTTAGGGGACCTATTACACTTGTATGGAGTAGCTAATACCACAATATAGGCACAGTCAGAACCTGAACTACCACTTTAACTCCATAAAAAAGTAGGTTGTTACTTACAGTGACAGTGTAGGAAATATGGTTTTGAGAGCAGAGGGCTAGGGTTAACAAAATAAAATAAAACTGACCCACTGTTCTGCTTAAAAGCTTGATGACTTTGCCATTACACGCATGACATGTTTTTGATGAAAACTTTAATCAGTCTTTGAATTAAAGTCCCCGATGGTTTGACCAAATCTTCCAGTCCTTTCAAGCCTACCCTGCCGAGATCAGCCATATGGAAATACTTGAATGAGTGTCTGGACTGGAGCATAGAGACAGTGAAAAGAAACTGGCAAAAAATATCAAACTGTTGGTAAAGATGCTGCATACATCAAAAACCTTTCTATTCAATACCAGTCTTGGGTGAGCCATGCACAAAAAGCTCTTTTTACTGGTCTCACTTGAAATATATCTACTGTAACACTGTTTACGCAGGAAGAGAAAATTAATGACTGAATGCAATCCTTTGTGTATGAGGTCCAATGCATTTTGTCACATGAAATGAATGTAAATATTTAATCTGCTTTTATCTTGTATTTTATCTGCTCATCTTTTGACCATAGATCTGCACATGGACAACAATAGGGCTTAGCTCACCCAGCCAGTCTCTGTGGACCTTCTCATCTGACTGACCATATTTCAATGGGCCCATTAAAAGACTTCAATTACAGACATTTCAATGACCTTGACAGAATGAGGTAAAAATCAATAAATGCCCCTAGTTTTATTTTTTTCTAATCCATGCAGGTCACCCTTCTCCAACAGAATAAACCCTGTCCCAATTCTGTGTTTGACAAAGGATTACCGATCTCTATCATCTGGCTGACAAAAATGCCCATAAAATGTAGAGGCAGAAATTTATTGAATGTCCTGGATAATTTGATCTATACATCAGCCCTCCTGGGCACCAGAGCTCCATGTACCATTAGACACATTGTACAATGAAGGGTTGGGGTAATCTGGGGTATTGTCACCTGGCACATTAAGGATTTTCATTGTTATTGTCTTGCTCAAAGTGACAGCTGTGTTTAAAGCGATATCCCCACTATGCTGTAACTTCTGGGAAGAACCGGAGTTGATGGGAGTAAATTACGTTGTTGGCTTTCCTGTAATACCACTTATGCATGCACTTCATTCAAAACACCCCACTCTGAGTGGGCAGAAGTTCGTAATACTGGTGTAAATTAGTCCAACAGAGTCTAGCACCATGGAAGTTAGGCCAGCAGAATACAAACAACACCATGGAAACAAACAGATTGTGGCAAACAACTGTCATTTCAGCACCACGGAGAGCACCCACTCATTATTACAGCACTAACAATCCAAAAACATCTGTCTGCCAAGTCTGCCATTTTTCTTTCTTTTTTTTTTTTTTATGAAATGCAAAATATGATGTGCTTGAAGCAAACACTTGGCCTCATACCGGGGCACAAGCGTCTTTCTTTCTGGTGAGCAAGCGCCAAAATGGGGAGTTTTGGCATACTCAAACTTATTACAGGAAGCAAGCTCTTAGATTGCTGAAGTCATTACAGAGTCTCTAGACCAACTAACAGTCCTGTGATGAGAAAAAAAAAACTCTGTCCACTGTGCAGGGTGGCTTAGTGATGTCCTAATGGCACTCAGAGAGAGGATATACATAAATGTCAGTGCTCAACAATTAATTAGCCTATTCATGCTGGGAGAGTAGAAACACTGCAGAAGACAACTGGCTCATCTTCTCTTGAAGCAAAGGATAAGGCCTGTCAAGATAAGATATGGCCATGTCGTTATGTGATATAATCACTTTTAGTCCAGGCTGGTATCCAGACAAAGTGACCTGCATCTTACTACAACGTGATGCTAGGAAATGTCATGAAGGCATCTGTGATGAAGAGCTTGATCTTGTTATATTACTCTGCTTGAAAAATGAAAATAATGTTTTTGGGATTGTGTGATTTAAAGGTTATCTATTACTCATACGTGTAGAAGAGGATTTATTAGAGCATTATACCGATGTTACAACTGTGTCATTTTCTTCCACCTAGAAAATGATTAACAAACAATTACAAAATTTTACATGTTGGAATCTTTCTTAATCTTTCTTAATTGGCTGTTTTGTTTAATGAGCTTTCCTGGAGACTACCTTGGATTTGCTATATCACTCCCAGATAACTGCATTAATTAAATAAAGAACAAACGTATTTTGAGATGCATGGCAAAAGAATGAAAACATTTTGTTTTGCTATTAATGCTTAGATATTTGTAAACCATTCCAGCAGTTCTCATAAAAAAAGTAAAGAAAATTTAGGCCCTACTCCTCTGAGTCTAAATTTCAAGGGACTTTGCCGTTGACTTTCCCATTAAGTATTAATCTATCTGATGCTCATTTTATTTGAAAACTAGGTGCCAAGTGTAGTTCCTGTGTTCATGAATAACTCATATTTTACCCAGGGGCTTTTGTCTAATCTTAGACGTTTAAGAAAAACACAGTGATACAAGTGGAATTTGTGGATTAGTCTAATTTAAATGAGCAACCTCATTTCTTACTTTGAGCTGTTTCAAGGCATAATTATATTTGCCAATTATACCATAGCTAGCTTTCTTCAGCAAATACTTTAAAATAACAGGGGTCAGTGAATCGAGTAGCCTTGTATCTAAGTGGCTCAGTGACTTCTGACTGTCTCAAAGGCCTGCAATATTCTAGTAGTTTTAGATTCGTGTTTAAAACCAACAATCTGAGATTAACCCATCTATGCTCATTAACTTGTAAATAACAGTTTTATCATACAGCTACAAGCTACAACTTGCACTTGATATGTGCACATGTGCAACCTTTGCCGCTATTCTCAGATGTATGGAGTTTGTCTTTAATAGCAGGCAATCCTGCTGGCTGGATGGCACGCTTAAGTGCGTTCTATTTGATTAACACTGAACCAGCACTGGTCAGTTGCAAGGCTAACATGGCATTAAAATTACAGCAAATGTATAAGATAATTATTTTGTATCTGTCATGACCCTGTGTGTGCATAACTAATACTCCTGCTGGCCTCAAATAAGCTCCTCAATGACATGCAACATGTTTTGTGTGTGCATAGTTGAACAAATGACAGACTAAAACAGCTGACCGATTGAAATAGTTTTTTGATGTTTTGCAAAGGAGTGACTTAATCAAGCAGATTGACCTTATTTCCCTTATGAGTTCACTTTTGTGTTACTTGCAACTTCTGTCCTTTTCTGTGCTTGCTGCTGGTCAGATGAACGGGCGACATCAGCTTGCCTGTGAATTTCCCTTCCAGTCGGCATCCACCATCAAGCAGGATGCCGTTTCAAGAATATTGCACATCAGATGACAAGTGAGTGACAAGTGTTGGGGCATGAACTTGACCAACTGCGGGGGTGCAGGGCAACACTAACAATGCACGTCTTGGCTCAAGGAGAAACGCTGTCTTTTTCATTTTTCATTGTGAACAAGATATGCTTAGTATCTAAGGGATGGGCCATCTGCCAAAGTCGTCTTTTTTTTTTTTTTTGGCTGCAGTTGCTTAGTTTGTCGGCCATCATTATACCAAGTGTCATCTGGAGGTGTATTTAAACAAAATCTCTACTAACCAGAGCAACCTCTAGACATGAAAGACTGTGTCCTGTCCTTGTTGACCATGAGGTAGTGAGAGTAAGGTGGGTATTGTCTGCCACCATTTCCTATATGCAGCACCACAGTTCTCCTCTCTCTATGCCCATCTGTCTCTCTTCCTGCTCCATCTCTCAGCTATATCCATGCATCAGGCCCTCCTTTGAGGAGCCTCGTGGCCTTGGCTGCAAGTCTTCCAAACGGGTACAGCTGTCCTGGCAGGATGCCCAAAAGTTAATCTCTGATGTGGATGCACAAGATGACTCTCTCTCCGCAGTCAGTCTCTTAGGTTTCTGCTCACATGATGCAACACAATACCCCGTATTGTCCTGTGGGAAATTCAGTCTGAAAAGGCCAGTTCAGAAGATATAGTGCATGTCATACACAGCGAGCAACATATAAAAGAACGCTGACAGGTTAACATTTACAGTAAAGTTATCAGTCCACGCAGTATTTCATCTTCCAAAGTGTTTTTTCTGGACCTCATCTCCCAAAAGCAGCTTAAAGCTAAGATGTCTGTAGCATCCATCTTACAAAGCCCCTTTAGTTTTTTTTGTTTGTTTCTGAAAGGCGTCATAAAAAACATCATAGATATTAACTGCCTCTGATGAAAGTGCATTTTGAGAAAGAAAAATGCACTCCACCATGACAGCTGCAGAAAGATTTTATGATTTTACAGTTCATTTGGCTATGTTTTTAGATCATTTAATGTAACTTAATTTCTCTCTCTCTCTCTCTTTCTCTCTCTCTCTGTAGGAAAAATACATAAAATATGTCAGTGTTTGCAATTGGACTGGACAGCCTCTGGGGATGGGACAGTGAAGGTGAAATTTATTTTCAAAAGAAATGCTCAGTAACTTGGAGTCATGTGTATTGTGCATCCTTTGACTGACGCAAACCTGCCAATCTCTTGTCCTTCTTACCATAATAATACTCAAAATGATCAATGTTAATGTCAAGGTATACTTTATTGTCCCCAAGGGGAGACTTGTCTTGGACTCTGTAGCTGTCAGACTACTTTGTTCACATGTAAATGTTGATGTAGATGCTTCTTGTCACCAATTATAAGAATAATGGCTCTCTAAGCTACTTAGGGGGATAATTTGAGCAGCTCAGCTCAAAAAAGGTGAAGTCTTCCTACCATTATCATAGCAGTCCCATGTTCTTTGATGAGCATCTACAGCTAGACTATATGTATATGGCAAGCATATTCTGGTGATTCAGTGAATAGAACTCAGACAAGCAGCTTATATATGATCAACCAAAATATTCTTCATGTTAAATATTAAAATTAGGAATTCATCTCTCTGAATACAGTTTACAGTTGCTCTATTCCTTAAAGTGATGGGAACAATTACTGAGTAGAACTACAATAACATAAGGCAACCATATTGCAAGACTCAGTTTCAGCCCCCAGCTCCACTCCAGCCTCTCTCCCTGCCCCGTCCATGTCAACTACAGCGGCCTATATAGAACAAACAAAATCACATTGCCCAACAAGGAACAGATCAGCCAGCCATTGAGTGGAATTATAGTCAACATCATTCTGAAAATGTCAGAAGAAGAGGTAAATTCAAAACCCAGATGTCTAGTAGGCCAAGGTGTAGCTATATATTGCTCATTAAGTTTAGCCATTTCACACCATTAGCTACTGAGCTTGTAACAGGCTTGCAGGTCCAACTGAGTCCCATTTGTAATCCCTCAGGGTGCGGAGAGCTTAGAATAGAATATAAAGCCTTTATTGTCATTGCAGAGCTGTACAATGAAACTAATGCGTCTCCTGAGTGTGTACCATAAAACAGAGCACGGGCTGGACATCCAGGTTTGACAGCTTGAATTCTCTGCAGCAACTGAGTGGAGTGACTACCAATGGGTCACCTCCACTTGCAAACTCCACCTGCTCTGGACAATCTAAATATTAGGTCTACTGATTATATGGTAATTGACCTTTACTGCATGGATTGAATGGGACATCAGTCGGTGTTGCTGCACAAGACCTACAGCAAATTGCTAGCCACTGAAATCCAACATCGGCTACTGTTAAGACAATGTCATTATGAACCCAAATCTGTTGTCTGCACATTCTACTGTTGCAGAACAAAACATACGTCAACATACTTCTGCAGTTTCATCAACACACTAACATTTAGGCCCAAAGAAAAACTGGCACACTACACACTGCAGGAACTGTGGCCGACCTTAGATTTGAAACCCTCACAAAACACTCAAGAGATTGTTTCGGTCACTTCATCAGAAGTGTGATTGATTAAAAATAGATGTTAGAGCCACTCAGAAGAAGACAAAAAAACAAACACTGGTCAACACTTTTCCTGCTACAACAGCCAGAGGCCCTTTGCATGCTGGATAATGGTAGGTCCTCAAATCAGCACTGTTGAAGCCATTATAGTCGGCTGATTTTGTCCTATATGAATGCATGGAACAATGTCTACCAGTGCATCTGCATAGGCTTTTTAGTCTGTGAAGATTAAAACATCAATAATGTATTGTTTATCTGCTCATAAGTGCTATACAAGTATAGGATAATTGGGAAGACAGGAGGAAGGAGATGGAGAGGAAGGAAACGAAGAGTATGAGGCCAGTCTAATATACATTTTCCCACCTAGATAATAATAGAAATGAGACAAGAAGTGACACCCTTTGGCTATGAATAGACTGTACAGTGGAGAAAAGTGTGAATGGGATGTGTGTGTGTGTGTATAGGAGAGAGAAACACAGTGTCCAGACAGCCCGATGACACTGACACAGATATTAGTAGCCAAGTGGGGAGAGGAAGCCATAATACAACAACAGGTGTGACGGATTTATTGGTAAGGCCATAAATCACAGTCATAAATCATCAAAACATAATGTGTATGGGTGGCAAAAAGGTGTCTTTCAGATGTGAAAACATAACCTCTTTACAGCTCTGTTGGCAGAGATAATTCTTTACCTGAGGAGGGGACTGGGGACATATTTGAAATGTTGTGTGGTTAAATAAAATACCGCAAAACGCAACAAAAGGCTGTAACAACTGTCAGCACAAAGAATGAATAGAAGTTTATTTAGACAGCTTTAGGCAGAGATATAAGAAATTCAACAAATAATTTTGCATTATATTACAATAGGGTACAAATATTGTTTTTTTCTGTGCTATTTGCTTGAATTGCATATTGCACTGTCGCATGCGGTGTAATCCTTTGGTAACTGAAACCTGTTATTATCCCATTTCTTCAAAGTTGGCATCAGAGAGAATATTATATTTCTTTTCTCTATCCCTGAAAAACTTTCAACAGATGCAAGGTTTTCACACGACAGCAGCGATCTGTTTCTTAACAGATGTCCTGTGAATCCAGCACAACACATTTTTACCGCTTCACACACGGTGATATGAGGAGAATACGTACTTGCATGCAGGTGCGTGGCGGTGCTCAGTGTGAAACTCAAACATCCTGGAGGACGTTCACTCTCTTAAAAGGAGATGTCACACCTTTAAAATAGCACATGTTTCTCCAAAGCCTTGGGTTAAACCACTCGAGTGAGATGTGGGGGTTACTCGTGTTAAAAGTATCTGATCTTGTAATTCATTCCCTTTAATGAACAAGCCGCTCTGCCCTGATAAAAACCCACAGATTAAATCACTAGGGTTTACAGCCCAGCGTTTATAACTTGACATGGATAACGTGAACTGTTCCTCATAAATCAGCTCACTATGCACCCATCTCTCGCTGGATATTACCATGCAGCGCTCTGCCTGAATTCTGAATACTCCTGGGTTTTCAAGGCATGCACAGCTGTCCTATTAAAATTGTGTATTTACATTGAGCTGAGTGGAAGTCAGGTATCTTAACTATTCACATAGCTCATTACATTAATGTACAGTAATCTATTTTTGTACATGAAAGGCTTTGACTTTACATGCTTACAACCAGAAAGACGGCACCTAGTAGAGTGCGTACCTGCATTTCTCAAGATAGGCCATTTCAACATCTCATGACTAAATTAATCTTTTGTCAATTCGTATATGTTTCATGCTTTTAATTGAAGCTAATAAAGTCAAACATTAAACGGCTATGTGTGTGTGTGGTTGATTTAGGGAGTATTTCTGTTGCTGGCGTTATGCACCTGTTTGTGACCGTTAAAGGTTAATCAGCTCTTCCTTATTCTATGAACAAGCTTTCCATAAAGTTTTGCCTTATTTGCTATGCCATGAAGTAATGAACTTTTTAATGATCGGCGTGCACCCACCACCACACCCCATTTTGGCCAATCGCCATGAAAAACTGACCTAGTTTTGACATGGAAAAGTGAAATGGAATGGTCATTCAAGCTGGAACTCCGACTCGGAAACTCGGGCCAGATCCACCCACCCGAATGTGAATCGAAAGCAGAATTATCTTTCCATCAATTCATCATTTTTTCACTTCATATAGTGTTTGTGTTGCAAAGCTCGCTGTAGCAACTTTGTCGCTGGCATTTGTATTTCCATTCAAGCGGATTTCGGCTTGACGGAAGTGTTTGCGAGCCTGTGACGCCACCCTACTCCTCCAGTCTCTTGCTAATCGGTATAAACAAACATCACAAGCTTTGTGGCTATTTTCATCTGTTGTTGTTATCACACTGCTGATCAGCGCTGAGGCAGAATGTGCACATCGTCTAAGGCACTTTAAGACTTGATCAGTGCTCAACTGTATAGGCAACACTCAAAGTAATTTTAGACAGAAAAGTTTCAGCAATACCCGATGACTGCCATAAGCAAAACTGTGAACCAAGACATTTAAAAAATAGCCCTCTGTTTCTTTTGTTAGGTTCAAGGTCTTCAAATTACAAGCAAAGCTGAAATTAAACCACCTGGGAATCAACTGAAAGGCAAGAAAATTTTAGGAATTGCTTTCCCAGAGGAACTAATTACTTGTAGCACTGTTTTTTTGTTTTTTTTGTTTTTTTTTTTTAAATCAATGATATTTTAAATTGTTCATCCTTTTGTTTTGTGAAATTATCAAACCAAGGAATCAAAGAGACAGCAAGTTGCAAAATGACAGGATGCTTTCATAGATTCTGCTCTTTGTAAAACAAGTTTGTTTTTCATTTTAATTTGCACAGCGTATTTGCTCAGCATGTTTCAACATCACCTCACTTTACTCTGAAATCGACGTGAGGCCAAATATTTAATCAAAAGCCAATATTTATGCCTTTAATTGCTAGTTGGCTATTCACTTGCACTTTTCAATATGACTACACTCCAGTCTGAAATAAGGTCAAACTTTTATTGAAAAGCCGGGATTTCTACATTTTGACACAAGGGTGCTATTCACCTGCATTTGCATACATGAGATTCCAGTGTTATTTTGTCAGCCAATTAATTTTACCACACTCAAGTAATGCTCATTTAAGCAAAATTTGGTGCACCAATTTCTCTTCATAAACCAGTGGATTGGAAAGTTTGAATAAAGATATGTTTGACAAGATTTGACAAGATATGGGATAATAAAGGGGCGATAAGTCTCTTAAGCAAAGCACACTGGTTTGGGCAGTGAAGCGCTTTAATGATGCCTTTTTCAAAATCATGTTGGGATGGAGAGTGACTCATCTGTGTCATGCAGTTACAGATGTACAGTATGCTGTCTCTGTGAGAAGAATTTTGAAGGTAAATATGCAACAAACACAATCTGATAATTGGTGCTCCTGAATTTAAGCCTTAATGCACATGACTTTAAGGGAGCTCCCTATTAAAAGCAACACAGTTTTTCTAGCCATACATGCCAACATCATAAATTTGTTTGTTATAGGTTTTATTTAGCCGTTGATATGTGCCAAGCAGGGGCCATGTGCTTGCATGGTTTTCTCCCCCCTCCCCTGTTTTTCTTTCCCTCTTGCTTTTCCTTCTCTTTCTCTCTCCAGGTGTCAACGATGGGATTGGTTTCCACCTGTGATGCCCTGCAGCCCATTGGCTATCTTGACTTTGGACTGGCCAATCCTACTCCAGAGCCCTCAGCAAAAGGAGCTCCCCCGCAAGAGGAGCTCTCTTCTCTTTGTTTTCCTGCTGTTAGTCTGCGTTTGTGAATTGAGTAGCTTAGTAAAAAGGTATGTGGTGGGAGGTTGGAAACTATAGGTCACTTGGTGGTAGCCTATACATTTTCACTCACGCAGAAAAACTCCAGTGTGTCTAGACACATCAGGATTGGTGGTTGGTGCTTCTTTGTATGTTTTGGTGAAGTCCATGTTTTTTTGTTTTTTTTTAGATAAGTTAGTTAGGCCTTTTTCTTTCTTTTTCTGATTTAGTCTGGTCAGGCCTAGTTTTGTTGTATTGATTTCATTTATTTGGCACAACCATCCAGTCCCATCCCCCACTTAGACACTATTGTTGTTTGTAAACTAATACACACTGTAAATAAATAATTAGCATTTTTTTATGACTAAACTGACTCCTATAAATTGTTGGTTGTTGTGCTGTCTCCTTTTTCTTCCTTTTTAAAAAGGGGACGTAACAGCCATGATCAACTGGACCTCTGTCATGGCACCTGATAGGGATACCTGTGGAGTGGAAAAATCATCCAAATAACTTAATTGGAAGACTACCTTTTTTTTTTTTTTCTTCACTGCAACATTGCACATGAACCAGAGCACTGTAAGGACATATGATTAATAGTAACTGATGACAATCAAGGCAGGAAAAAATGGGGTGAAATGTGGTGGTTCCAGTCTTTGGTTGCTACTGTATAAGCAATGGGAGAATTTGGAAATGTTCCCGGGAATCTCAATTAAAGCTAAAAGGTTCCCATGTCATTCCCAGACCAGGTTGAAAAATTGTGGAAATGAGAAAAGGTGCACAGTATCCAACAGTACCAGAATACGGTTGTACTGGGAAACCGGTATGACTATTTGAATGTGTATCTTCTCCTTTGCTCCTAAGAATTGTCATTTTAAATAAGGCTGGTTGTCACCTGGTTAACTGGTGAAATAACAGTTAAACCCACTATGACGCATTCAACATTCAAAACCTTTCAACCCTAACCAAATCTGTTTCAGATAAACACCGTGGCCCTCTATTCCTTTTTTTTTTTTTTTTTAAAGGCTCCATTGCATGTTTTGTTGATTATTCAGTCAAGGCTATTTATGCAAAACTGGTTTCACTCTACTCCTCTGCCGGTGATGGCTTAATCCTTTCTATCAGTCGATGCTAATCTCTGCACACATCTGTAATTCATGAGTTCATAGGACAGGAATTGTCATCTAGGCCAAGCTTTGTTTAACAATCAGCTGCTGATGACACAAAATGGTTTTCATTTCCCCTGCAGAAGATCATGATTTAAAAATGGAGGTACAAACAGTGACACAATTAGCTTGGATGCACATGAAAAAAAAAAAGACCCTGGACTACAGCATTTAGCTATTATTTTGCGATACTCACAGCATGATCTCATGAAATTATGTGAATTGAGCATGGCAAAATGCAAATTACAGTCTTCATGCTTGAAAAGAGTATGTTTCCTTATAATGAAAAATTATATGGAGGTGACAGGCAGCAATTTGACAGTTCAATATGACTTTGGAAAAAAAAAAAAAAGGTGTGCAGGTTGAGATGTTGGATAGACATTTAAATGTGCCTTTTCAACTCCAACAACTTGGGTCCAATTTCCTTCTCCTGCACATAAATTTTAAAGGCACAATATGTAATTATTAGTAGTCCAAATGACAAGCGGGGGTTCACAAGTGCTGATCAATACCTGTCAATCTACTGTAACCGTGATGACGGCTGAGATTTTGAGCTCTGAAAACATCCAAGCGGGTCAAGTGTAACATTAACATTGTCCGACTTACTTTTGTTCATTTTAGTTGCCTTACCTTAACCTTAACCTTCACCTTAGCCTCAAGCAGTGTTGTTGGAGCTGATATTAAATAATCTGGAGCTGGACAGGCCAAAGAATCAATGCTGAAAACAGGATGAGTAATCTGCTCTGTACTGTATCTGAGTTCCAGTTGAGCTTCATTATCAGTTTGTCTGTGCTGCAGTTGCTCTAAGAACATTTTGGTATATTTATTATACTTGGCATTTGAAGGTGTTTTGATTCTGACTGTGAGAGGCATTTGAAAACAACTTTAGTTTTCCATCAAGAAGATTTTAATGGCAAATTGTAGTTCTGCAATTCACAGAAAATCATATGTTGTGATTTGGCCGTGAGGGAAAAGACTCAGTGCCACAAAAAGGGCACCTTCACTTGTGAAGCCTTTCAGGGCCATTATTTTCCCTTTAATATGCTGTTATATTTTAATGATGACACTGATTATGTCTCAAATTTATGAATGAGCTCATTCTTGGAGGACACTTTGTGAATTGCAGCTGCCTGAGGCCCCTTTTGACCCAAGTTGTGTGTTGGTCAAAAGACATGCTGCAAGACTGTCTATAGTAAGTCCATACATGGAAATACAGTCAGCTTTATGGAGTGCACATTCAGCATAATTACGCAGCATATTCTATTCTCTCATAGTATCAGGGAACAGACATTTTGGAGTCTAATTCACACTGGCATTTATTAATAATAAGAATGACACTACATGCTCCCCTAGAGCTCCCTGTCCACCCGTTCTCTCCTCTACATCACTATCACGGCTTTCAGAATGCCAGAGTGATGCCACTGAGTGATAGTTAACACAGTTGCTTCATCAGCAGTCATCAAGAGGTTTACTTTATGGACTCATTCAATTTTCTTTGTTTACCGTTCACAACACCGCTAAACAAATTTGAACCACATGTACCCATTTCCCTGGAGAAGACATGGCGGAGTGCTGTTAATTTATTTCAGATTACCGCGTGGCTTTGACATTAGTCATCCTGTCATGGCTTCAAATCACCGCTCTGAAAAGATCTAAGCTTGCCACTTGAACCATCACCTGATGCACCTGGCATCAAACTGGGTGTGAATTATGCAGCAGATTTTTTGAAATGTAAAATCATCATGCTGAGCAAATTTCTTGGTTACACTAAAGCCGCAATATAAGAACATTTTTTTTTATATCAGAGAGTGCAGTATTTATTCAGTTTTGGATATCCATGAAGTAAACAACATAAGTAAAACCTTTTTCATATCAGCTGTTTGGTGCAGTATGTGGGTTATTATGTGTAGGACTGTGTTTTAACCAGACCAGAAACTGCTTTTATTTGAAAACCCTCTAATGCCTTTTGATACATCCGTGCTGCTGTTGGTCATATTCGGAGGGATCCACAACAAGCGTATTCACTTAACATTATGAATCCACAGCTACAAGCCTCTGATGGAGAAGGCCATGTGAAAGGTTTCTTAGACTGACACATGAGCAATAAAAGTGAAAACTGTATGGTTCCAAATATGCAGAGGTCCTCTCTATTCATAGAGGAAAAGATAATGAAGGACCGAGCATGTCTGCTGTCATGGAAACACTACATAACTGCAAGCATAATGCTTCTCCCTTTCGACTGTTATTTGAAAGTTTATATGGTCATTATATGTGTTAATTGGGTTTTTAAAGGCCGTGAGCTGTTGAAAAATGCTGAGACCACTACTGCATATTTTAAATAATAAAAAAAAAAAATACTTGAATGGCAATCATTATAAAAAAGTAATGCTCATGTGAGAATTCTGCGTCAGGTGGATTTGAAAGACTGTCCTCCGGCAAAAAATGACTGAAAAGGCCATTAGTACAGCAGCTTATTACGACCTATGGTTACGTTTTAAAGTTAAGCGACCTCTAGTGGTACTGTAAATAGTGACTCTGTGACCTTTTCCTAAAATTAGCCATTACAACAAACCTTTTCCTAACCTTGACTAAGTCTTTTTAGTGACGATAACATTCACTAACTGCTAGCTAGTGAGCACTTGCTCAGGAAACGGTCCTTCGCGTCGAATTAGAGACGTATGTGCTACCAATTTAGGAAACGCTCCTGTCGGTCGTTTTAGAGGGTTGTAGCAAATGACTTATGTGGTTGTATTGATTGGAGTTCTTGTTGGATGTTAACTCCTCTCTGTGTACCTGGCATGCTTGATGTGTGGGCTCTTTGGATCTGAAAGGAGAATTAAATTGCCTTTTTAATACCAGATAGGCCAAACCAATCAATTTAAAAGTAATAATAAGTAACTGCTTATGCATACAAGGAATTTGACCCTGATTTTATAGTATAATCCAGATTAAAAAGAATAAAGCAAACTTTGCAGCCACAGTAATTTGCACAGATGAGTAGTATACAATGTACACCTTCACTTATGCTTTGCTTTCCTCTCCTCCATCAGTGCCAAACTCGCTGTGAAAGGAGGTGACGTTGTCAGAGACCTTGAAGACTTTAAGTGACGGCCATGGCAGCGTGACAAGTCGTGAAGCAATTTGTGTTGCTTGGTTTCAGTTCATAGTGCAGTAACAACCGGCCTTGACGCGTTCACAAATGAAGACGGATTACGTATGATGACACAAGTCGAGCTTAATTTGCTCTTTGCCGAAAGGGGCAGGAGCTGAGGGAGAGAGATGTATCTGGAGCTGGGCACAAGTCAGCTCAGTATATAACAAAGCCCACAGGTGTGGCTTTGATCTTCTGTTGGCGAGACTTGTGACATTCCCAATTCCAGTGTATGTGAACTCAGGTGGCCCTCAAGACGCTACATGTCAGCAGGGGAAAAAGACTAAATCACTACATCAAACTAAATAAGGTGCTCTTGAAGTCCCCCACCAGGTCGCTGGTTTTACAAAGGAGGATGAAACCACAGGATAAAATTGCATTGTTCCTCCCTGATGCTGCGTTCACTATAAATGTGCAAAACATTGTGCCCTGACTGAAGCCCATGTGTGTTATAAAACTTACCGCGCTGAAGCACAGGTCGGGTCAGCTTGTTTTCACAGCAGTTAATTCAAAATGCTGTTTCTTTGCCAAAGTTGGAATTTCACTTTCTTACATTCATTTGTCAGCAGTTTGGCTGAAGTAACATTAACAAACTAAAGGCTCAATTTACACTGTGCGTTTTCAAGAAACGTGGTAAGATTTTATCTATTTATTGATTGATAATTCTGCAGTTTAGATGGTGTTTCTGAAGGTTAGAAAAGTGGTTTTAGTTAGAAGATCTCGTTACAGGAAGTGAACAAGCACCAGTTTTCCCTCCTTGAACACCACCATGCCCTTCAGCAAGGCACTGAACCCTTGAAGTGCTGCAGTAGACCTATTTAACCATGTGCATAATACGCTGTGGTAGACGTGTGTGTGTGTGTAAATGTATATAAACCAGCAATGACTCCGCCAGGCCGTTCCAGCAGTGAACAGTGTGTGGTTATGGCCGGTTTTCTTATTTGCTTCAACATAGGTTTTAAATGGCCACACCATATTTATGAGGTACACAGTAAACACAGACATTATTCAAGAAGAACTTTACCTTGTAGACTAAAGTCCTCCCTTTCCAGGGGCGTTGTAGTGGGGGGAAAAGCAGGACTGATTACCCAGGGCCACAATGGGGGAGGGGGCCCTCGAAAGGCCTGAAATAAAAAGGTTTGCCCATTGGCCGGCTATACAAGGGCCCAATAAGATTTCTTGTCATGGGGCCCAAAATCCCTGGCGGCGCCCCTGTCTCTTTCTCCCATATTTCATTTCCCTTTCCATTGCAAACCGACCAATAAAACAAAGCAAAACAAAACAAAACATTATAACAATCCTTACTCCTTGATGAATATTATGATTCAATATAGAGAATGTTGTGGTCATCTAAACTTTGCAGACACTATTTTCTCTTCAGTGATATTGCATAAAGGGCACATACTGTTTATGCTTGTTATCTACCACTGACTCTCTCTGAGAATTTGATTAAATTAATACTAATCTAAATTTATGTAATCCTTAATCACCTGTTTACTCATAGACAAACATGCTTACATAATATTTGAATAAAATTTGATTTATCATATTTATTTAATGT
>OMLB01052101.1:69717-103594 GCA_900302555.1 Myripristis jacobus
ATGTTATAATATATTATAACATTAAATAACCAAACTTTTATTTCTTCTCACACTATGTGTTTCATAAAAACAAATGGGCAAAGGTTAGGTTGTGGAAATTAATGAGCGATTTAACTGTCTTGACTGTCTTCTGATGCAAAGTTTCCAAACTGTTTGCCATATCTTTTTTCTTCGCTTTATTTAGAGGCTGTTACTGTGCTGTTTATGCAAAATTAGTGATAAATTTCAGTTTAATTAACAGTAATGACGGCCAATTAGAATTAGAAACATGTGTGAAAGTGGATTTTTATTTTTTTCCACATCACTTTTTAATCAGCTTACTCCACAGACAGTGTGTAGTTGAAATCCATATCCTAATTAAGCATCGCACAGGTATCCCAAGCATGATATTCCTAAGCAGCACTGAACCCTAGGAACCACAGTAAAATCAATTAAATCTTAATTATGTATTCCATCTTTTGAAACCCCAATAAATATAAAGACTTGTGGGGCATTTATTAGGATGTATGAGGCAGTTTCTCTCTGAATTTCGTTTGCAGGGACTCTTCTGCCTGGATTCTCTGGGTGCCTGGCGGGCCGAGCCCTGGCAGAGTTCACATCACCCCTGCATTCAAGATGTGTGAATGATGCGTGCCTACACACATAAATATGATCTCATCGGATCTGCCTTGGATTTCAGCCATGACTGAGGTGGTGGGGGTGATTTCTTCATTGTCAAATGGACTGGCAAAATATACTACCGATAACAAAATGGTTTAGATAAAATTTATACTTGCGTACCATGGTGCCATTTCCACAAAATAAGCAGAAAGTGTTATTTATTTATTTTTCTCAAGTGCAAGGAAATATTGCTTTCTCATCTGGAGGGAAGCTAGAACGTGAAACTTTCTGTTTGCCGTCTCTTAGTTCCAATTTACGGGTCCATTCATCATTTAACAATTATATAGGCAAAAAAAAATTCAATTTCCCTCCTCATTTCTCCTTTCATGACCGTATTTTTCCAGAAAGGGCAAAGACATAATTACAGAACGTAGCAGCACAGTAACAAAGAAATATTGACTCTTGGCTTAGAGGAGGACATAACATGTGAATTGTGAAGAGGTTTTTGTTCCTACAGTAATAATGTTTTTTCCTCCATTATCCCAGAGACGTTTTTTACCTCTGCCTCGCAGGTTGAGTGAAGTTTAAATTGAAACTGAAGGAAATAACTCTGTTTTCCTTTCCCGTAAATCTACCATTGTCTTGTGGGGCAGTACGGAAGAAACTCTCTTAACTTGAGTATCAACTGCAGTGTTGCAGTGGGCAGTGTATGTGTGTGTATGTGTGTGTGTGTGTCTGATGGTTGTGTCTGTGCGTATGTGAGAAGGCCTCTTGATACATGCCAAAGGACTTGAGCATTATGTTTTCTCTTTTACAAGATGCATGCATATTTTTATGTTTGTGAATGGCTGGATGAGTGTAGGAGCAGCACACATAGCGGCACATGCATGTCTTCCTCTTCTGCAGCCAGCCAGAATTTTTGGACGGAGGGCTGGAACCGGAGTCGGCTCACATGGGAGCTCATTTGGCAGACTAGCCTGTCACTGGGGAGAGTATGAAAGCTAAACCTAATGAAAGCACGCAGAGCCAAAACCTGCCGGTTCACATCTGCCCCAGACTTCTGCAACAACCAGCTCTGCTCTCACCTCACTGTTACGAAGGTAAAACCACATAACACCGGCCTTCTTGCTTCTCTTTTCGTCTTTTTTCTCAGTGCAGCTGCAAAAGATGTCTTACTTTACATAGTCCTTCAAAAGTACATGAGTCTCAATGAGCAAATGAGCATTGCTTTTCTCTCTGAAAGTCTTGCATTTAGCAGAGACGCAAGTGTTGTCAGGCAGTGGGATATTGGTTCTCTTACACCATTGATGTGTTGCAGTCATTTTTTTCCATAATTCATTCACAGCCAATAGATTAATTCATGGCCAATCTACCATTTTCACAGGATGATTTTTGTGGTAGGGCGCCTGTGGTTGTTTCATATTCTTCCCAGTGTCTCGCAGAATTGTTCTCGCTGTTCTTATTCCGACTTGAATTGCACGTCTATATTGCCGTTTATGTCTTGATTGACTTTTATGGCAAGTGGGGCCTGTTAAAACCCCAATGTAACATTTCAAATATTCATGAGGGAAAATGGAAAATAAGCATTATTTTCTTCATTTTTGAAAGTTTTTCTGACTAGGCCTGTTCTGTCAGTGTCAGTGTCTAACTTGTTTTCTGCATTATAGCAACAATTGCTGCTTTCGCTGATTGAAGATAATGGAAGGAGAAAAGTACTTTGGCAGATGCCTTTTTCACACGAGTGCAGTCATTCTTACATACAGTATTCATCTTTTAAAAGGGATTTAGAATAGTTTTGCAGTTTTTCTGACCTTCCAGAGATGATTCCTTTCTAGTTCTGTATGTTACACATTCAGGGTGAAAGCTAATGGAGTGGATTTAATTCTTAATTTTAATGACTGAGGTAAATGATCTATTTGATTGATTAGGAATGGTTAGAGTACAGTGTCAGTCTTTTTAATCTGTCTGCTATATGAGCCAAGTCCTGATCTATTTTAATAGAAACTGCATTAGTCATTTTAGGCTGAGAGCCTCCCATCTGTTTCACAAAATTATTCTCACTAATTAGTGCTAAAATAAGATTGGTCAGATCAATCAATAACTGATAAGATGGGAATAAACAGCCACACTAGAAGGTTTTCAGATGCCATCCTAATGCACTGGTCCAATCAAAATCAAATTTATGAAGAGTTGGGCACTGCACAACCTGAATATCGTTAATTTCACCATGGAAACACAAGTTAGACTGCAAAGAACAGTTTTGTATGCACCTTAGTTTCCAAGTTCACACCAGCCTAATCAAATATTAGTCTGGATTAGTGTAGGAATGTGACTGTGAGCTGCATCTCTAAGAAAGAACACCTGTGCATGTGTACATGTGAACACACTTGACATATTTTTTTCTATGAAGAAGGCAGCAACTCTTTAATATTGTATCAGATGAAATGATGCTGAAACACAGCAATGTCATAAGACATGGTAATTATACTCCCTATAGAGAGCTTATAGCACCACAGGGGGCTGACCATCAGACAAAGCACAACATGGTGAACAGGCCAGGGGCAGCTTGGTCCCAGCATGGCAGCACTGCGCTTTTAAGACACATTTCTGTGTGTGCCACTCCACTCCAGCAAACAAATGTCTCATTATATGAAAGCAGAGAGGGGAAAAAAAATCTGTTTTATAGGTCTATTCTGTCCAGGAATGCAAAATGATGCTCACAGGTTCAGTGAGGGAAACATTTTTCATGTCATTTACTGTAACTAAATTAACACTCTGGAAGTGGACATCACTGACCTACAAAGCTAACCTTGTTTCTTTTGCATTTTTGTAGGGGCTGTGGCATTTGGTGCTCTGATTTCTGAACCAGCCCATGGGAGTGTAGACTTAGAAACCAAAGATACTCTGGCACTGCACTCTTAATGACACTACACAAATAATGGAGAGTGTAAGAGATGGTTCTGGGGAGAAAAAAAAAAAAATCTTGAGGGACGCCAACAATTTCTGATGTATCATACAAATAGATTCAGTTGCGAGTTCAGCATCTTTGCAGTACTCAGTCTGCAAATGTTTAGTTGGACCATGTCGAAAATGAAAATGCTGTGTATTCATCACAGTAAATCACTATATGCTAACAAGCAGTAAAAAAGCCTGGATTATAATACAGTTTAAGAAATACTTAAGTGGATGCTGAGCAGTTTGCTATTTTAGTACATTTTAAAATGAAATTTCAACAGCGACCTACCCAAGTCTTCTCAATAAGACACATCACAACACAGCAATGAATTACAAATTGTCTTGACCTTGACCTTATATTATAATTATATATAGTATAGTATAGTATATATATTATAATTATATTAGAATTTCAAGACACAGCCCATTGTTAAAAGTCAAGGGTATTTTTTGGCTTTTATTTTTATTCTGTTGTAGATATTAATTTTTACACATAAATGCATGGTATGAGCAGATAAATCTCAAATACAGCTGTGGCTAATTAGGTAAATGCTAAGCTTTGTAGGTTTCAGGAGGTAACAGCTGAAACTTTACTCCACAGTTGCTACAAATGCTTTCTTGGAAACACTTACCTGTAAAATGGCACAATTTCCAGCAGCACTGGAAGGCAACATCTACTTGCACCTGTAGCAACAGATGGCACAGTGCAGAGCAAGTGAGGAAAATCGAGGAGATAATGAGGTAAACATTGGATTTTTTGACCCTCGGCGCAATTGTTTGGCTTTAGATAACTTGGCTTGTGCTGTTAGGAGAATTTTCGGGGTCCCGTCCCTCCTTTTGGAGCCCTTAAGAAACCGTCTCCATTCATGTCGCTTGTTTTTAAGAAGACTGAGATGAAGCTCTGCCACTTGGACCCCTGTGTTTCATACTGGCACACAGAACAAACCTCACCAGCGTTTCAAATGACATGAGGGAGAGAAGATGATGAGTCCAACCATAAAAAACGTGGGCCAACTATAAAACGAAGAGTCATGCCAAAATTGAAAAACTCTATTATAAAATAAAACATGGTAATATTTTTGAAAAAAAAAACAGAACTGCAAGTGGCCCTTAGTCAGGTCCAATGCTATAGAGCAAATGATTTCACAGTGAGAAATATGGGCTTTATTCATCATTGAAGTTCTACAGTTGAAGGATAGAATATTTCAGCCACAGTCCTGCAACCCTTTCTTATCGGTCTGTTTGAAATATTACCATACCATAAACTTACCATATCTGCAATTAAGCAGAGGATCTTCAACCTGTTTAAATTATTTTATATCTTTAATTTTTCCTGTAAAGCACTTTGTAACTTGAAATGTGCCGTATAGATGGTTAAATGAAATAAAAGTTAGTTAAAATAAAAGTCAAATAAAAGTTTATTATTATTATTATTCATAGTTTTTTTTTTTTTTTGTAATATTTGTGTTTCATCATTTTTGCCGCCAACTTCCTTTGTGTGTTGCAGCCAAACAGCTCAAACGTCTGTGATACAAAGATGATGTAAGCAGTTGAAATATGCTGTGTGTGAAATTAGGTTGTGATTATTAAAGAAAGTATGTATGAGATAGTATGTGGTCTGTCACAATTTGAGGTCCATCCCAAATATGCATTTGAAGTTTGGCAGCTTTAGCATCAAATGCTTATGAATTATGCCAAGCGTAATGTGCGCGTGTCTTCACCATCACCTGCATTTGTGCACCACTGTTAATTCGTATGAGTTTTCAAAACTCTGCTTAATAGCCAGGACCTAGGGAGTCGGCATATGCTTTATGCAAAATTTTGTTGACATGAACATACAGAGGAAACAGCTAAAAATTATGTAAAATAATTGAAGATGGTAGAAAACCCTCATAATTGAAATGAAGGCTAATGTATGCAACGGAACTGAGTTGAAGCTCTGTTTCTGAGGGTTTTTTTTTGTTTATTTGTCTGTTTTTTGGATTTTTTTTTTTCTTAATTTATTGTGGGGCTTACATGCCAAATGTAAAGCTGCATGTTATAACACAAACGGGTTCATTTTCGTTTCCTCAGCAGTGAGGATATGGAACCTATTTGCTGAATTTGTTCACTCAAAAATGTAGTAAGTTTGCCTCCATTCTTGTTTGTGTATCAAAAATCTGTGAAAGCATGACATAGGCAGCTCTGTCATGATATGTGTAAAATCTGGTGGAAACTGAACAGAATTTGTTGGGGAAATACTAAAAATGCTTGCTATTAGAAGACTGCAGCACATAAGAGCAGCCACATTTGGTCTGTCACACTTTGGTGTCCATCCCTAATATGTATCTGAAGTTCGGTTTCTGTCGTGTCAAGCATTTAAGAAATAGGTCTTACTCTAGCTGTTTGTGCATGTTTTTGCTATCAGCTTAATTTGAGCACCACAAAGAAATGTTTTGGATTTTCAAAAGTGCATTGACATTGTAGGTGAAACGCCATTGAGATTGGATGAGCCTTGTCACAGACACAGGGAAAAACAGGTTTCATATCCGGTGCCATGGTAGAAATGAAGACTGTTATGTTTAATGGAAAATATATACTGTACAATATTATGTTGTACTGCCAACTTCCAGTCAATCAATTTGTGTTGCCTGAATAATGGGGGAGATTTGAAACTTGTATGTCTTTTGTTCTAGGATGGTGAAAAGGAAACAACAGAGAGGCAGCCTCACAAAAACAATTGTGTTGGCGCCCTACAGGCTTGATCCCCTAATTATTATTTAGTCAGTGTTTTTTGATTCACTCATGTTATTATGCTAAATGAACTAATGGACGGTGCAGTATTATGGCTTTGGGTCATTGTGCCCTATTTCGCTAACTACCTTTTAAGTAGCTCGTCTTGGTGACAGGCCGAGACAGGATGCCTCCAGGTGCTCATCTGGACTGTAACTGAATATTAAAACTATTATCTTAGATTCATCATTTGACAGGCCCCTTCTCTTGATTCACATTACCTGCAATTTATTGTTTCCGGGGTGAGGTAAGGAGACATCCAGTCATTATTTTAACATTCCAATATTTCCAGCAAGATCAAAATTAGAAAAGGACACCAAATAAAATGGCTCATACATAAAGGCTCACACAGTGTGTATATGAGGTTGTGCACATTGCGCAGTGTGTGCAAAACAATGTATCCATTTTGGGAAAGAAAAAAACGTTACCTGAAATTGATTGGTCAGTATCTCAAAAATATCGCATCATGTAAAATATTGTTATTATTTAAAAGCAAAGGTTTTAACATAGGTCATTTCTTCAAGATAATCCATGGTGAATATGATTTTCATGATGCCATTTTTGCAATAGGTGAAATATGTCATGTTTTTCCTGTAAAGAATATCTCATATCTCATTTTGATGTTAAACAAGTAATTTATCGATGTATCTGATTGTTAAAAATCAAATTTCTAACTCAGTATTGAATTATTTTCCCAGGTTTGTTTATGTAATGATAATGCACCAATGACAATGTCCATCAATGATGCTGGTGAAAATAAAATTCCATCATCTACTACTAACCCATTTAGTCAGACTCGTTGGTACAAATACATCTTCATTTATTTCACATACAGTATTTTTTTTTTTTTTTTTTACTTGAAGTCTTCACAATCTAAATGATTCAACAACAAAATGAGGAACTACCACAACAAAGTCCAAATTTCTTACTGGGGAAAAATGATGCAAATGTCACTGTAGTAAAATTGACACATGTAGTTTGCCAACCAGCAAAGGTACAGTTAAAGGAATAAAAGAGACAAGAATAGGACAAAAAGGTGGTTTATGTAGGTACTTCAACCAGTACCAGGCCATCTGTAAGATGACCCAAAGTGTTAAGTTAGATCCTGAATAGTGTTTGAGTACTCACTTTTGTAAAACCCTCAATATTTTGATAAATAATTTTTTTCTTCTGTTTTTGTTGATAAATAATATATATATTTAATATCTAGGAGTCAATTAAGGGAACAGGGATAGATAATCTCCCATGAAAGCCCTTCCTGAATCCATGGAAACTTGAAAAGTCAGAAGAATGCTCTTGTTGAACATATGGGGTCATATCGATTTTGGCTAATGCATCCCATGAATATTGCTATGAGTATTTTTTTTATGAATATGTACATACATGTACATAATGAAGCATTAAGTACACATATGCATAGGATTGAACATAGGGAATTATGATCTGTTTCATTGATTTGTTCAGTGAATAAGCATGGCGCAAGACTAAACAAAGTAGAGTAATAGTTTAGATACAAACTTGTACTGTACATGTTTCTGATGAGTCTGTAGATCCAACCCAAAATTGAAGGGTTCTTTTTGGGCATATAAATTTCAAAAAGCTGATAACTGACACCTATTTCCTCCAGGTCCTGTTGTTGGTAACAGTATTCTCTTCTCATCCCAGTTGAAGAAGTTGCCCCACTGGCAGCTGTAAGAATGGATGTCCTACTACACGCCTCTCAGTATTTGAAACACAGTATCCAAACATTATGTCTGCCAAGATCCAAAGATTTAGGTACTGCTCATCTTCATATGATGCCCCAGAGTACTATTCCCATTTTCACTACCGCTCTCCGTGCAGCAGTGGGAAGTTCAGTGGTCCTATTTGCAATAAAAATACATATTCCTTTGAGCATTTCCACCAACTGGATTCTTGGATCTAAAAAATAAGTCACATCATTTTCATGTTAAAACGATGAGGGCCGCTTTGTCCCTCTGCAGAGTCAACATTAGTGCCATTAGACTTGGACCGAGGCACGTATTCAATATCTATGTTGTTTTTATGTTTCCCTTTGCCTCTGCTCCAAACGAAAAGGAGCAGGAAGCAGAACAAGACCACCCCAAGGAACGTGAAACACCCCATTGCTGTTGACACTAAAATAGTCTTTAGGTCCAAACCGAAGGTGACATTGGTAGTCCCATTGGCAGTGCTATTGCTTGAGTCTGTGTAGTACTGGGTCCTGTTTGCGTACAGTGATCCTAAACTTTTCACTGCCAATGAAGTCATCAGGGTGTCATTCCCAGCAGTGTTGGATGCTAGGCAAAGGTATACGCCGCTGTCTTGTACCTCTGCCGACTTGATCTCTAGTGTACCATTGTTGTGAACGGTAATTCTACCATGGCTCCTACTGGTTAGAATTCGCCGACGTGGGGATAACCAGGACACAGAGGGCCTTGGTGTCCCCTCAGCACTGCAGCGCAACATTGCTTGCTGGCCCTCATCCACAGTGACCGTCTGTGTTTTGTTCTCACGAATTTTTGGCTTGGTGCATGTCACGTAATAGGAAAGCAGAGTCTCCTTGAACTCCTTAAAAGGTCTGCCACGGATCCCTTCAGGTGTACTGCATTCAGGCTGGGAATCCCCAAATAAGATGGAGTGCCTTTTCTGTAGGATCCACATGAGACGGCAATCACACACTAGTGGGTTGTCATCAATCAGAAGAACCTCAAGTGCCTCAGGAGCTTGGAAAACGCCTTTTTCCAGTGTATCCAGTCGGTTGTGAGAGACATTGAGGACTTTGAGCCACCGTAGGCCCTGAAAGGCATATGGCTCAATCGTAGATAGCTGAGCGCCAACCAGGTGGAGCTCTCGCAGTCGAACCAGTTCTACTAGCATCCCTCCTTCAATATGCCTGATGCGGTTGTAGGACAGATTGAGGTGTGTCAGGTATGGGAGATGCTTTAGGGCTTGGTAGGGGAATGTGGACAAGTTGGTGTTGGTTATGAACAGGGTAGTCAGGTTGAGACCATGCAGTGCATTGGCTGGCACAATGTCTAATGAGGGCCAGTTATCAATCTCTAAGTGCCTCAGCCGGAACAACTTTTTGAAAGAGTAAGGATGCAAAGAGCTAATACTGAGGTATCTTAGATGGAGGCTGACCAAGCTGTGCAGGTGGGATAGGGCCTCAGTGGGCACGACTGTTAGGTTGCACCTTTCTAGAGTGAGTATCTCCAGGCTTAAAAGTCCACTGAATGCACGGTGAGAAATGTAAACCAGGTCATTGTCGCCAACTTCCAGGAATTTTAGATTGTGCAAGTCCTGGAACATGTAATCCAGGAGGATGACAATCTTGTTGTCACTTACATCCAGTCGGGTGAGATTTGCTAGGCCTGCGAAGACGCCTAGAGGAATGAGCTTGATACGATTGCTCTTGAGACTGAGTGAGTGCATGTTAAAGAGAGCGTTGAATGCTCCAGGTTCAACATAACTGATAATATTTCCACTAAGGTCAAGTTCTTCTAGGCCAGGGAAAGCAGCAAAGTCATCAGGGTTGATCATTGTCAGCTTGTTCTTACTCAGGTCAAGGATCCTGGTCTCGATTGGAATGCCGTCGGGGATACTGGGCATGCGCTTGCGGTGACAGACAACTGCCTTGCTCTGGGCCGAACACTCGCAGCGTGAGGGACATCCCAGGGTAGAACCCACAAAGACGGCCACTAGGGCCAGTCCCAGGAATGGTTGCCAGCATGAGATGACCGTGTGCAGCATGACTTTGCTCATACAGTCAACCATTCTGTCACGGTTCTGCAAAAGAGAAAGAAAAGAAAGAGAGGGAGAGAAAGAAAAGGTTAGTGAGAAAATGGGTGGCATCTAGCAGTCTTTTCCTCTACTAAAAGCAAGCAATCAGGAACAGTATTATATGTTAACATTTCTGGGCATTTCAACATCCAATTTACCACAGACATGGGTAAAAACAATCCTGAGATACAGTAAATCTTCCATATACCATTACAGCCTAAGCCAGCAGTCTCACCTAGTTTCTCTGACTCATTTACCTATTCAAATACTGGCAAGTTGCAGTACAGGGCTCCAGGTCCTGCAGGTGTGCTCCCAACCTTTGAATTGAAGAACGATTTGCTCAAAGCTATTTTTTGCCTGTACCACTGTTAGATGAATCAATCTGCAGTCTTTCTGTTTTGCTTTCAGTTTCTGCAGTCTTTTTTGTTTTGCTTTCATCCTTAGCATATTGTGTGTTGGAATTTCCACCATCACAGTGTTAGTGGAAACCCTCCCTTGATGAGTGTTGGCATGTTATCTGATGTTCACTTTTACCTACAAGTTCTTTAAATAAATATAAACTACTACTTTTCCAGCCTGTTGTAGGACTTCTCTTCTGTTATGGTCTTTCATGTATAGTGAATGAGTATGTATGTGTATAATGAATGCAATTTGTCATGTTCACTATGCCCACATTCACCATGACAGAATATTTAGTATGAGCCTCAAGCATGATGGAGTAGAATACAATAATATCAGTTCCTGTACATGAAGTGTGGGGAAACACTGAAGCAAACTGTCAGGTAGTGCAAAGTAAACTGACATTCAAAGTGCATTCTTCAATAATGCTGTGGTATTACCACCTACTGTGAAGGCAAGCATATGGAGAGGGAGACAGTTATGGTTTAT
This sequence comes from Myripristis jacobus, assembly GCA_900302555.1. Classification (NCBI taxonomy): domain Eukaryota; kingdom Metazoa; phylum Chordata; class Actinopteri; order Holocentriformes; family Holocentridae; genus Myripristis; species Myripristis jacobus. Next base: position 80,713 of record OMLB01052101.1, read on the forward strand.
ATAACATGGTCAAAAATGAGAGGGTTAATGAACTCCATTAAAGCTGTTTCACACAACAAACTTCAGAACTGATTATTCACACAAGATTTTGGAAAAAAAAGGCAGTTGTAATGGAAGCTGGCACTGCTAGTGCAAATCTTCGGTATGACAAGAAAAAAAAAAACCTCTATCATTTCAGAATTCCATCTGCAAATGCAAACTTGACACATGGAGGGATCATAGGCTTGACCAATGACATGTTTTGCTTGATTTCCCATTTCACGAACACTGCTGCTGCATGTGGCCCTTTTCACACTTCACATTCAGAAAAGAAAATAAAGAACAGCAGCGTGAACCAAATGTGTGGCTAATCTAATATGGTCTAAATGCTCCTATGCTGTGTTACTGTAGTGTTACATTTTCTAACCATCCAAATGTGAGGTTTTTTTCCCCCTGTGGTAAGGATTCAGACCGAAGAGATCTACGTGAAAGAGGGAGACAGCAGAAATCAAAGCTGTTCCTTCAAGATTTACCTAGTATGAGAGAACAAGAGAGTCTTATGAGAACAACCTTTGATAGAACAAGAGAGCAACTTGGTGGCAGTGTTGAGGCTGTAGTTGAAGGGTGGGAGGTACTGAATCCTGTGCCTCCTACTAAATGTGAGGCAAAGGCTGATAGATCAAGACTGATGGTGTCCTCCACCTCCTCATGAGTACAGATCTTCACGGTAACAAATCGCCATTATTATAGACTCATCTGCAGGTATTGTTGGCTTTTGTGCAATCGCATATATGCCAGGATACAGGCACACACACACACACACACACACGCATGGATGGACACATAGATGAGTCCATGGAACTACAGTATTCACGTTCCATCTGCATTCCAAAATTGGATGGATGAATAACTTTCATTTTCATTTCTTGAAATAATGAAGAAGGCATTGTCATCACAGCTACTTTCAAAATCCATTTTCTTTCAGAGAGGGAAGGCACATTTTTTGGTGTGTGTTTTCGTAGAAAAACTGAAACCCCAAAATACAAAAATGTAACACCAGGCTTGATGTGTACATTTCCCCTGTAGAGAATTCAGCCTGAGATATTCTGCGAATTCATGCTGCATTTGTGTTTGGCATTGGTGCGACACAGCTTTCATACAGCAAAATATTCAACCTTCCTCTCTTTTGTGCTCTAATAGGTTGTCACAGTCACACAATTTTATGTGCTTGCTGAAAGACATGGACACGTATGTGGCACATGTATATCTTGTACTGTAATGAAGCCCCAAAAGTATAGATGAAGACATAATTAGGCCATATTCAAACCTATTAATACATGCTGTTTTTAGTACATATGCCTAATCATGTATATCACAGGCACATGAACTGAATACACTGCCTGCTGCAAACAGACTGGGTGACAGGTTGCAAGACTGCAGACCATCCCTGCCTCATTTGTTGTGTCATGGGCTGTGCTAAATTTAAACTATGAGACGAATAATAAGATTTTCTCCCCAGGCACTTAATATGCCAACAGAATATGGTGCAAAGATAATATGATGGCATATTTGAAACTAAATGGTTTCCCCTGTCATGCCATCTAAAAAGAGAAGGATTATATGAGCCAAAGCAACAAATGGAATGGTCAAAATAAAGACAGGTCTCTTTAATCACCGAGTTAAAAAAAACAAAACAAAAAAAATACTTCGGTTTTGGTATACAATACATACATGACAAGACTTCACACATTGCAAAGGGAGTACAAGACTATGTGCAATAAATGATATAAGTCATCTTATATGCACATTAAAACGTCTCAGCGCCAGGGGCAACTAAAGACACTTTAATCCTACGCATCTTCACACTATCAAAATTCATCATGCTGTGGAAAAACTCTTTTTCATCATGCTGTTTATGTATTCGTTTGTGTGGATTGAAGCAATGTAGTTATGCCTATAGTGATATACCATATACACAGCATTAATGTTTTGTCATAATAAGACAACACATACTGAAACCTTTTTATAATACTGCAGGAAAAAACAATGGCTTTTATACATGTGCAAAATGCTTATTCTACATATGTAAGATGTTTACAGAGGAGTTTTTCAGTTTTTTCCAACATGAATGAGACCTGATAGGGGTAAGTTACCCTTAATACTTTTGATGAACAGATACACTCACAATTCAGTCAAGTCAAAATAGGACCAGTATCACCAGTCTCTTGGGCTAAAGCGTGAACCAGATAAATGAAACCTAATTTGAACAAACTCCCTAATAGTTGATTAGGTGCATATGTCATTGCCATGAATGTGCTCTGGTCCTCTGCAGAATCAATAATTGTTTGAAGTTATGCCAGTAAAACTTGGAAGGCAAAATCGATGCTAATGGCAAACACCCTGAACACCTGAGCCCGCCTTCATGATGGGACAAGTCGTCTCAGATACTGTTTCAGAAGCCTCTATAAAGCTGCTTTTGGGATACAGTATCCAACAGTGAATAAACAGGCACATTATGGGAGATCTTTTTTCCCCTTTTGCATAGATTCCCCCACTTGTGCAATTGTTTATTACTATTTTATATTAAATATTGCATAAAAACATGAAGTTCAATGCATTTCAATACACGATTCTGAACTCACTGTGACAACAAGCTTCTTTAAGACCTTTACAATGCCAATTCACGTCAACTTTAGAACGATTCCAAGTAAGCCTGGAGAATTAAAAGAATAAAACAAAGCACAACAAAACAACAACAGAAACAAACAAAGGACGACAACAACTACAACAACAAACAAGGTAGATATATATATATAAATATAATCTATGCAACATGGGAAACCATAAAAGTAGGTCAGAGAGAAACATCTATCTTTTTAGAAGCCCTGAAACCATATTTACAGCTTACATCAAACATGTAACCATACATGCAACTGGAGTATTCCCCTGTGATATTGTTATATAGAGTGCACTACATTGCTCACACAAAGCTACCTTAGAATATTAACAATTAAAGTAAAATATAATATTAATAATATTTCATTTTTCAGCAGTTTTGATGGCACTATCTTTTCTTAACTGGAAACCAAGGCACAATTTGTTTGTGAATGGAAAACATGATTCTACTGCTGCTGATCAAACTACAGACAGACAGGCAGTTTGCCCACCGGTCGAACTGATCCACAGATGATGCCATCACACATGTCCTGCACAGTGCCCTAACCCTAACCCTAACCCTGGACCAGAGGGGAGGAAACTGTGTACCATGGTTCACAGTTTGGCATTCGTGGTTTACAGTTTGGCATTCAACACAAATGTTCCCCCCATGCTCATCACAAAGCTCAGGGATCTAGTGCTGCACTTCAGCCATCCTATCTACTCCATCTGAAGCTGTTTTCGACTGAGAGAGCAGGAAACACATCATCACCCTCCTCAATCACCCTCAGCACTGAGGCCACTCAGGGTTTCATCCTCAGCCCCCTGCTGTACTCCCTGTGTACCAGCAACTGTGTGGCCACCAGCGACTCCAACAGGCTGCTGATGTTTAGCGAAGACATGGTGGTGATGGGACAATCTCTCCTTGAATATGAAAAGACAAAGGAGCTGGTTATGGACTTTGGCAGGACACAGACCAGGGACTACAGCCACCTCAAAGTTGTTTTGATGCAGGCCATGCCAACATTGACGGGAACTTGCTTGGGTACATCTTACTCAGAAATTAAGCTACCAGTCTGGCTTCATTCCTGTTAGCACCACAAAACTAGTTATTCTTAGCATTTCCTTAGCATTGCAATCAGTTGACCATAGAGACATTGCATATTTTTGTCCGAACCCAACTTAAGCCTGAGAGCACAGTAACCGAGCCTGACCTGAACCTGACAGGCATTCTTTTTTGTGTCTCCAAAACCAACCAGAGCCTCAGATTTTGCTTGTCCTCTACTGCTAGGTTACATTTAACACCTGAAATAGCCTTCAGTGTCATCACGTAAACTCCAGCACTGTACACAAAATTGCCTAGAACATACAGTATGTCCATCATTTTTCACTGAAATAATGCTGAGGAGCGGAGTGAGCACCTGCTGATGTCATTCTATGTCTTTCTTGGCACCTCTTTATGTATATGTTGCAAAAGATGATAAAGAAAAAAACAATGGTGATCAATCCGACAAAAATCCTGTGTTTTTATGCTGTGGTTGGAGAACAAGACCTCTAAGGGATAACTGAATTTTTGCCCGGCCAGGCCAAACAATGCACAACACATCAATAAAGGACAATTAAATGGGTAGTGGGCAGCAGTGTGGTGTGTTGGGTACTCCTTCAACTGTAATGCCTGGGCTCAGATCCAGACCCCCACCCTGCTGAAGCATCCTTGAGCCAGTTTCAGGTTTAGTTCCCTTGGCTTTTCAGCAAAGGTTCCTTTACCTACACTATAAATTCTAATGGTTCGTAGATATGTATAGATATGTGTTTCTGTCTATGCAGGTTCTGTGTGTGCATACTTTTCTGGAAATTATCAAGACCACTTCCACCTCCCATCACACACATGCACACACACAAGCATCTTGTTCCGTCTGTCTGAATCCCAGCACCATATGATTGAATGCTTTATTAAGAGGGTGTCTAATCAGTGTAATGATTAGATGTCTTAATAACGGTGTGTAAGGGCAAGCCCATGATTTGACCGCCTTACTCGGATGAATGAAAATGAGACACCAGAATGTTTGTGTACCATCAGTCCAACCAGGTAAACAGTGTGTTGTGAAGGGAAAATGCAGCACACAAGTATGTGGGCACAATTCTGAAAAAAACAGTATCTGCCCATCTGGGCAGATACTGTGGATGAAAATGTTCTTCTTTATTGATTTATTGATTCAGTGATCCTTTATTTTCAGTGCTGCCCACAGCAGGGCTCATGGCACACACACAGTTTCCTGGGTAACTGGACTGTTGTTGACTAGTGTCCTATGTTGTCCACTGCTGTGTATGATGTGTACTGTTTCCTAGTGCTGATCTTTCAAAATTAACTTTCATCAGGACAAGGTATGGTGTCATAAATGCTATCACCTATCAAATATTAAAAGTCACAGAAAATCAGATGATTAATTTGGAATTGCAGAAACAACACTAAATTCCTGCTTGAAAGGCAAATACCATATCTTGCACAACATAATCATTATACTTAAGGTTTTGTTGTTAGCACCTCAGAATGAAAGAGGAAGTCTTTCTAGAATCACCATTTCACATCAACATTCAACAATCATAAAGGGACAAAACTACTGTTGAAAAGAAGAGATGATGATGCAATTCAGAGACAAGAGTAATGGATATGACTTTCACTTTTCTCAGCCAGAAAAAAACACCTAACTCCATCGCTATCACTGTGTCCACCTATGCCCATAACCTAAAACTGAATCACACTACTTGAATAAATAAATGATGCATTTCCATTTGCGCCAGAGGTATGAAAATGGTCTGCACAGCCTGTCTCCTAAGTGGGTGTTGTCCAGATTTTTTGGCCTAACAACCTCTCTGTGGGAGGGAGCACCTATAGGTAGTTCATAGCTGAAACAGAGCTCGAACAAAATCACTCTACTCATGGTTTGCTTGTCTGAAAAATACCAATTTAGAGTCAAAATGTTTGGAGGATCTGTGGCTTGAGAAAAAAGGGTCCAATAGTTACTTCAGTGACTTTGGGACATAGGAATCAGTCAAAACCTGTACTCAGGGATTTCTTCTTCAATGGAGGGGGGCAGCAATGTTGAACCCATGTGACCCCATTCAAGAAATGAGGTTGGGCTGTCCTGTTTCCAAACCTCTCTGGCTGAATGCAATAAGCTCATGCCTGCTCTCAGGGGTTGTGAAAAGGCATTCTGGGAAATGTAGGAAATCGGGAATATATGGTAAATGAGGTAGGCTGAGAGAAGTGGATACAATAAAGAAAGTAAATTTTAACGCATCATCACAATGTCCTGGACAGCTTTAAACATGGATTGATGATATATAACAGTGATTATTAGATGGTCAATTTCTCCTTCAGCTCTTTCATTCGATCTTATTATTTTGGGACATCCTGAAGGCGTTTATTGGGAACAGTCCTTCTACGACAGCATAAATCCTCCAATGCATTGTGATACTGTATGAGATAGCACAGCAAGGGTGCTTCTCCAATGTGGCCCCTGATTCACATTAGTGCTGGGATGAATCCTGCAAAGGGGATGATAACTATGAATGGTGCTATGATTCAGCATAAACTGATGAACAGCAATTTTACAAAGGTATTGAGGTCACCTGTGTAAGATCATCATCCCCCACAAAGGTGGAGACAAATAACAGCTCCATTTGAAAACTGTTATGTAATTTTTTAGATCATTAAAATTATGATTTAGTCCTTCGCTGTGCCATATAAATTTGAGAATATATTTGCCTTGTTTTGGGACATAGCTTGATTTCGATGTGCATACTGTTTACTTTTCCTATCCAAAGCTCATTTCCATACCAATCACTGAAAACACGTGGGGCCTTTCCATCCCATGATGCCGCTCTTTACTTCTCAACACAGCCCGGGGCTAACTAGTAAGAGGATGAGTGGGGATGACGTGTATCTTTATCAGAATGGCACATAGCCCAGCATGTGCTGTTACTCATGACTCCACAAGCATGTTTCTGTTATTCCCCTGAAGCGCTTTTTATGCAAAAAAAAAAAAAAAACCTAACTTTTCTGCATGAATTCATTTTCTGCCTCTCATTTCTTTACCCACGTAGCACTTCTCTATTATACATGACCATCTGGGGTACAGGAATAGGACTACCTGTTATATCTTTTGTCTGGGAACTTGTGCCTTGACTTTTGCACTCTGCACAAGTGGCAAATTTTACTGTTGCCCGTCTTGTTTTACTGTTGCACTCCTTGTAACTTGCTCTGGATAAGATTATTACCCATATGTCTAAAATATAAATGTAAAGGCCTCCTTACAGAGGGACTTTATGTACAGGTGTCTCTCTGAGAGGTACTTTTGGAGACCCTGCCACAGGAAAATGTGGAATAGTGGCACCATCACCATAATGCCATCCCACGATGCCAATGACCCCCCTTTCACTGTCTAACACACACACACACACACACACACCCACACACACACACACACACACACTCACACACACATTCAGTAGGTGTCTTGATGTGTGAATATTACAAGAGCTTCTATCACAGAGAAATCTAGAGGTGAGAGTGTCTCTGTGGGAGATCGCAATCGGGCAGTTGACCGATATCTTCCCTAGGTCACTGGTGATTTCTCTCTCTCTCTCTCTCTCTCTCTCTCTTTCTGTCTCTCTTACCATGTATCCTCTTGACTCCAGCCCCCTCTCTCTTTGTGCATCCACTCCACACAAAGCGATACCTCTTATTCTACATGTATGTCATGCTCTTAAATTCCTTCCTACCACTCCCTCACAGAATGACAAGTACAAAGAAAAAATAGAATATACATATATAGATGTGGAAATTTCTCCATTGCAGATGTCAAACGGATGGTACTCGCCCCTGGAGAATGCAGTCATGGATCTGAGTTCAGAGTTCAAGCAGTGCACTTGGACAAGAGAGGTTGCTGTATGCAATCCAGCGCCGGGTAAAAGCAGTAAGTGGGTTTTCCACATTGGCAACATATGTTGGTATGAGCCAGCTTATTTCAGATGAGCCCATTATGAAACCAAGAGCCCTCTAAAGCAGGTGAGGTAATGATGGTAGCCAATTCCAGGCGCACATCCAATTAGTGGGTGTGCACTTTGAAAAAATGAGATGACACAGTAACATACCTAGAGTGATAAGATGAGATGCAGCAAAGTGTGCAGGTCAGAGTCAAACCCCAGCTGTTCATTTTTTTAGACTCCAGTGTTCAGGCCGTGTCTGTCACATGCTGATAACAAAAACATATTTGTAACAAGGAAACCTTAAATTTGGCAATCAAATACTCAAATAAAATACAGCTTGTATACACATCAGCACCAATATATCTCTGATGATGAGCTGATACATGTGTTGGGCTCTTAGAGGAAATATAAAAACTGCATAAAAAAAAAAATCAGCTCTACAAAATATTGTGAAATGAGCAGAAACTCTGAATTGTGCTTTACATGTTGTGCACACAAATCATGTTAAGATTATAGTCTTTCCCCTGCTGCCGTTTCACCTGTCCATCATATGAAAGATTAGCAAACGGTTTTCCTTTTGGCAAATAAAACGCCTTTGACAGTCCGAGGTAAGAATCCCAAACGCCTAACCTTATCCAGCCTCGAAGGAAATCTGTCTCAAATCTACCACCCTGACATACACACCGCTACCGTCCACCGATTTATCTCAATATCAGACTACATCAATATCAATATCGATACCAGGCGCTTTCTAGTTATGTCTCCTCCACATAATCCTTCTGTGGTGGGAAATGCATTTCTCTCACTTTTCCTGCACAGAGCAAGACGTGTGCTCGTTTCACAAAATTTCACACTGTCAGGACTGTCAGCACTGTTATTTGAAGATTCATCCATTTAAACAGGCCCAGCCACCCTTGTGTAAGCCCCTGTCATTGTAATCATATAATTTTAATATTAAATTTCAGTGTCTTTAACCTAAAATTAATAAATGAATAAATAAAATAAGTTTCCGTTACAGATCTATGCACAATGCGGATTTCCATTATCTGAAAAATGAACACCAACCAAAATGACGCAGTATTTTCAATCAGCTTACTGTATTTTATAGACACATGACAGTTCTACACCATGTCCACACTTTTATACTTTACCAAGCCACCTATGTCTCATAAGCTTTTGTGAAATGCTGTCTCCTTACTGTATGCTTTCAGAGTAGATCACTGGCAAAACCTTTTATCTTATTCAAGAAATTTCTGATTTCTTTCCTTAGCCACTTATTGCATGCGTACTGTGTTTTTAGGGTAGCGACGCATTTTGGGTTATTGAGCTGTAAAAATGGTGAATTATTGATCGATGAGTTGATGCACCGGTGCGTTTTGAGGAGGAGATATAGCTGATGTTTGTTTATTATATTTTATCTAGACAGTCTGTTGTACCTTGCACTTCACAGTACTTTATTTTAGCTCTCAAGCACAATGTCGTTAATGGTCTTTGCACCTATTGACAGGACTTGCACTTGTTAGCATGCACAGAGAAAAGACTGGGGTGTTTGCACCCGTGAAAGGCTGTGTGATAATCACAGTAGCGAGACACAATGTGCCTTCATCTCATTAATGTTATTCTCTTTTATGTGATCAATTGGGAATAAAGATCCCACATTTTGGTTTGTGTCCTATGGTGTTCTTTTGCCACGCCACGTTCATACAGCACATGAGCATTTGTTTGCAAAGAATTCAACATGTTCCCTGCAGACTTGTGAATGAATATGCGGGTATCAATTTTTTTTTTTTTTGATAAGGCGCAAACAAAATTCAGCCTTGGTCACAAGCAGACTCTTTCAAGCAAAGCTCCTTTGATATAGCCAACAACTCAGTAATATGGAACTTGATTTCGTTCTAATTGGGACAAATTGAATCAAGTAATTATGGGTCAGTTTCCTCATCAGTGCTGCCCCCCCCTGCTGAGCAGAGTGGACACCCACTATCCTTGTTTGATTTAAAATTATTTACGAACCAATTAGTCCCACTGTTCCAGTATGGGGTGAACATGATTAGAAAGCACTCAGTGGATTACGCTGCTGTTCAGGAGGCGTTGCTTGTTAGCAGGGCTGCTCCCTGAAGTCGAACCATCAGTCATAGACCTCCGCAGTCGACTCAGAAGGTGGAGTCACAACTTTTTTTTTTTTTTAGCATAGTTACTGGGAATTGCAAATATGACAGCAACACAAGACACATTCTCTTAAAAATGCACTTGTAACATACTGCAAAAGGGATTGGAAAAATATAAAGTTTTTATATCCTTTTAGAACTGATAGATGCACAATTACTTAGATTAACTAACTGGAGAATTACAGACTGAAGGCCGTGGTCACTCTTATGGAGTTACTATCACTGAACATAAATGCTTCATTGTCAGTCACTCTGCCCATAATCAACATGAAAACACCCCACGTGCATGTGCACAAAGTCAAGACGAGCGTACAATAGCAAACAAAAACTGATGCCGCCCACTGAACTGTCGATTTGTTGTAGGCCGAAAAAAAAGTGAGTCAGGTACAGCCCTACTTATTAGGCTAACAAATGCTCTGGCATGATGCTGTGTGATTTTAACTTATAGCAGAAGGATACTGCTGCTCTCGAAAACCATGTACTTTCATTAAGTTAACTTTTGAAACACACCACTTTCTTCGGTTTTCAGGGCTTTTGAAAATCTGTCCTGTGTTTTGTGGGCCCAAGGGGCATGAAACCTGCTCAGCCTGCAAAGGACCATGTAAATCTTCAGTTCCAGTAAAAACATGACCAAAATCACCAAGGTTTTCTCCACAGCGGCAGTGACACTTCATGCGACAGGCGAGCAGGCTTTGTACCCACTACATTCTGTTTACACATAGACCCTTCAACTATAATCCTAGCAAACTATTGGGCGTAAACATTTTGCTCTAGCTATCATCTGGGGGAAGTTTGCACACCCTGAATGCTCACAAGGCACTTCTTATTTTGCCCAAGTAGTTTGAGGATTTAGATAACAACTTGGCCTCTGTGCAATCAACCAATAAAAAGCCACTTGTGAAATTGGCCTGCCTCTATCTTCTCTGGAAAGGTTTTCAGACTCTGTTTGATGTGGCCCCCAGGCACTGATCATCGCACATAATGTGATTCCTTTCCACACAGAAAAGCCTGCCTGAGTTTGGATGGATGGCGGGAGACAGTTGCTTTCTTTACACAGCAATTATCAACACCCCTTAAAAAGCATAATCAAAGCGTCAAATTTTGATATTTTGACTTGGAAGAGTGCTCCGGAGGAAGAGCTACTTCCAGCGATAGAAAAGGGAGGAAAATTAACTCTCGGAGCAGGAGCAAAGCCGCAGTGGAACAGAGTTGTGTGAGGAATAAAGCGATAATGAAAGCAACATTATGTGTAATCATGCAGAGAGAGAATGTGCTACATACTGGGTGCAGCAGTTATAAAGCTAGCTGCCTCGTGCATTAGCATCTGACATGCCTGCCCTCACGTCAGTGGCTCCAATTCGTGGCAATGTAAGTGGTTATAATGAGGAGTGAATTAGAGATGCAACTCGCTCACAATGTGCCAAAAATGGGAAAGATAAGTATTTAAGAAACGAATACATCATCCATATGCACAATGACCTTTGAATCCATTTAAATCAGTGATAACATCTTCACAGCGGCGTATCCTTCCTTCTGTATGGCTACAGTCAGCAGAATGCAGAATCACTGTTATTCTCACTGGACAATCAAAGCCTTGTGGTCATTAGAGGGTTAATATGTGTTTCCCACATACATGGAAAACATCAAAAGCACGGGGTTTGATGTCTTAATTTCCCGGATAACTCCTTTGAAATAACAGCACATCCTCATAAGGGTCATTGTAAGGGAAAGTTATTAAATCATCATTTTATTTTAATGAGCCTTATATCTTCTAATGACGCTACCCTGAAGGAAAGATGTTATTAACTTGCAGGTTAGTTCACAGCCAGAGTGCACAATTAACCCACCTTTCCTAAAGAGCGTCGGTGAGTAATCAAATGGGATCATAATGAGCGGGAAGAGCCGGCGATGCTCTTCGCCTTATCCATTATTGAGGGGATCTTTGTAAAAAGCGGCAAGTCTGTAAGGTTTACCTGCCAACATGCAAAATGACACTGTATGCCGATTACAAGCCACTGTTACTGTAGCATCTCATGCACCTGTTCAGGATAGGACTTGGATAAGAAATATCAGATCATCTCCTGTCGATGCATTTCCCCAAATAATAGAAATACTGGTTTACAAAAACAATACCAGCACTAATAGTACAAGCGGTAGCAGCAACGATAACAACATGAAGAAAAGAAAAAAAAAAACAATAACACTCAGCAACAGCAACAACAGCCTTAATGATACACACTTATGCAGAGAATAGTCTCTAAACCTGCACTAGAAATGACTCCATTTTCTCCAGCCTTCCTCATAATTTGAATGCAACGTATAGCAAACTGTTTAATTCATTAACACAATTAAACACTGCAAGAGCAACATGATCACAGTCACATGACAGGCAGAGTTTTGGGCCCTAGAAGCCCTTAACAGTGAGGATCAACACCCTCAGGGCAATAATAGGCTTTCATGCACAAATTTGCCTTCTGCTTGGTTTGCGGAGCGAAGTCAAAGCTCAATTAATCCGTGTTAATTAGAGATAAACTTGGTAGATTGAGTCAGCTGCTCTGTTTTTTTTTTCTTTTTTTTTTTTTTTTTAATTTCTGATAACCCTTGGCTTGGGAAAAAGTCCAAAGGGCCCCATGAAGCAGTCAGATCTCAATTCATCTCAGAGGAAAAGCCCCGCGGAGAAGAGAGTTAATCCCACGTTTAATAGCTATTAACAAGTCTGAACTTTGGAGGAACACCAGAGCTTGTAAAAACTTGTAAATTTGGTAATTAAATATGTTCGGATAAAAATATAACAGTGACACTTTGGATAGACTTAATAAGGTCTGGGCAACAGAGACGTCCAATTTCTCTGAATCTGTAATGTGACAACTAAAAAAAAGAGAAATAATAAAAAAAGACAGCAACGTGCTAAATGGAGGAGTTTTATATAGGTAGATTTTTCTCACTTAAAATGAGTATCCTCTCTCCACTCCCATTAGACTCATACAATATCAACATTAATGCACATTTTTATTGATATTGAGGTGATGTTATTGTGGTTTATTGTACCACTTAAGCAGGTCAGAATGCTCTCCAGGGCAGAGTCTGTGCTCCTTCACCGTGACTAGGACATTCTGGACAGCTACTTAATCTCACATTAATAGGGGCAAATAGTCTAAAAGGTGCAGATTGCCTGAAGGATATATTACAGATTTGTCTTTCTAACAGCTCTGAAGCACCGGGCTGGTTCTTTTTGCAGGGAATGAGACGAGTCCAGAGCCAAACGTTTGGAGAAAAAATTCAGAATAAGATCTTCTACATGTCAGATGGTGGCAACAGTATCTCTGACACTGTATACCGACTTTTAACCTATCCTATGTGGGGTGTTGTGCGATATTTTATTTATTCATTGTTATAAATGTTATGAATTACTGGAAATTTGATTTGCTTATCATACCGTGCTTTAGCTGTGAAGTGAAAATCATCATGGGGAAAGCTGAACTGTCTGAGTCCATAGCAAAAAAAAAAAAAAAGCCCAGCGTTAAAACATGCAATAATTGATATACAGCGTACAGAAGAGACTGTTAAAACCCCGCTTAGATTTTTCCATGTTGGCCCCTTTCCAGTCAGTAACATGACATGCAGCTGAAAAACGTCTCTGTTGTTTTATATGCCCGGAAGATATTAATATTCCACTTCAGGTAGGGCAGCAAAGCCCAATACTCGTTAATCATGGTGACTAACAAGTATATTTAAAACAATGCATTCAAATTTCCTGCCATCTGCACCTTGAACACCACTTAGAGGAATACTGTAGAAGCCATGCTATGCTATATTATATCCATATTGCACACTGCATGCGCTGTATACAAGCTAATGTAAGATGTAGCTCAATATGGCTGCATTCAGTCAAAAATCAATAACTGCTTTAAAAGCCATAATCCTTGTCATACAAACATAATAGTATTCATAAGGATGAGTGCAAATATAGGATTGGTAATTTACTAATCACTAACAACTGATGACTGGAACTTAATAACAATTATATAATGTAACACAGCAATCAATAGAAAGCATAAGCCACGGTTGATATTTGTTGTTTTATGTTTTAGGCAATGGTATTGTGATACAGCACTGATACCCAGAGGGAATTTCTTTTTCGACTGCTGCCTGCGGGAAGGTCAGAGCCCAGAACAGCACCCCTGGAGCTGCTACACGTTGCGTGTCTTGCTCAAGGACACAAAAGCAAAGTAGATGCTTGCTAACGCAGGGGCTTGAACTCGACTCTTCCAGGTGAAGGGGAAGCTGGCTAACTCACTGTGCCAGACTGCTACCAGTACTTGGTAAGAAAAGAATAGAATAAAAAAAAGACCCAGGGAGAAAACTGAGATTTTTTTCTCCTTTGCTGTCCTTTCCCTAATCCTCTCTTTTCCTTAATGACTTCATCATAAAGTTGCATAACCAGCAGACTGCCTCACATTTTCCTCACCAATCTCCTATATTTTCACTGACCTAGCCTTTTTTTTTCTTCATTCAGCCTCACATCTAAAGAGCATCTTAAAAAGGGTAAGCACAACCTCAAGTGAATTTCGTCCTCCTCTGGCTTTGAACCGAAAAGCTTCATGAGATAAATGGTGTGAACTGATTAAAATGCATCTGCAGCTGCAGTTAGCACATTGTGTGGGCTACTGGGAGCCCTTGTGGATTAGCTCCTTGGCCCCCCACCTTCCAAACCTGGACAACCTACATCTGGTCTGAGTCAGGGGGTATTTCATCTGTACAGTGACTCAACCAGAGGGCCATTTAAAGGTAGTGGGTTAAAGGAGTCCGCCCCCACACCCCTGCTGCCAACCTTCATTTGCATCTAAATATTTTTCACAAAGGAAAAAATAATACCTCATCACATTAACTGATAAAGTCATTGAGGGCTGGGCGATACATCAATATTATATTGATATTGTGAGACTCAGTATAATCAATATTGCAATACATGTCGCCTTCTAGTTTCAAAGGCTGCATTACAGTAAAGTGAAGCAATTTTCTTAACTTCTTAGGCTGCTGCAGCTGTTCCATTATTTGCCTCCACCTGTTTGGTCATCATATCCACATCACTGATGACTGTGGATTAAAAATCTCCTGTGTGGAAGTGTCTTATGAAAGCACCACCAGTCTTCCCTATAACTGTCACAATATCAATATTGCAGTATTCAGTCAAATATATCATATTTGATTTTGCCTCACCCAGCCCTAGAATGAGTATATTTATATATCATTATTTGCAAAGGGAAAGGTAACAAGGAAGCATAGACACAGTCAGCCTTAATAAATCAAAGACATGTACAATTGCCACCATTAAAAAAAACCCATAGCAAAACTAAGAAACCAATAAACAAACTAATAATATTGCCACAGCATGATGAAAGCCTGATATCAGTGCTGCCATTGCTTCAAGTGCTCCAGCTCAGTCCAAGTGCTGTGCTGAGAAGACTCTGTTTACTATTAAAATGACACAGTACACTCTACACGCTTCATGTAGCTTGACATTCAAAAACATAAGTAGTCTATGTTCAATTATATTATGACATTACAGCATTCTGCGCAAACTTCAAGAGTTTATCCAAGCAACCAGTGCAATCATCTCAGGATTAACCACCAATCCAAAGACACCACCTTCTTTGCATCAACAACAGACACCAAAAGGTATTTTATACCCAAGGCAATAGGCAAACAAATCCAGAGATAAATATTTTATCACTTTTAGAAAGAGGAGCGAGATGATTATTTATGAGTTTGGCTAAAAAGAACACATGCATTTATAACATACCGATGATTCTTCATGATGGCCCGACAGTGTTTCTGTATACTTGGCAGGAAATCTTGTACAAATATCTGCAAGACATCTCTCCATCTCTCCCTGTAAATCACAAACGGCTGCACAGCTTCTTTTTTTTTTACATCTCTTTCTCTTATGCTATTATTTTCTGTGTGTGTGATCCTTGTTCCTCTGCGTCTTCTCTCTGTTTGTCTGTCTCTCTCTCTCTGTCCTCATTGGTTTACTCTCTTTTTCTACCCAATCAAGACAGCTGACCTCTGACCCTGCAGCTCAATGCCATTAACATCCATTGAATTCTGTGGGCTTGTAACTTGGAACGAAGTGAGGGAGTCAGACAAAATAGCCTTAAGCAGCCCTTAATATCGCTCCTTAATATCAGCATATACATTTTGCTCTCTCATGTCTCAGTGATCTGCTGATGCAAGGTATTTGATGAGAAAAATTATATATGTACATGCTATCCAGATCCCCTTGCTTTTCTGAGGCCTTACAGGTACATATACAATTACCTAGCTTTGCACTGGTGTTTCAATCATAGTCTGGGGAACATTGAGGAAAGGTAATGGTGTATTGATCTTTTCAAATGCATCCATTGTATGCTCACAGTCCACAACCAAATCAAATTCTTGAAAAAAAAAAGAAAAAAAAAAGAAGCAAAGGCTCAGATGGTTATGCAGTTTTGAAAAATGTCATGCATGTCAAATGTAAGCGTCAAATGCATTTTCACTACAGCTTGAGTTGGATTAAAATCTTGATAATGGACGCATCTCACATGGTACAGAGACTTACTTATTAAAATGATTGATAGCTCAGTATTACAACAAGTCATTATAGGAGAGCACTCAGTAATTTTTTCTTTCTTTTTTCCTGTTTTCTAAAACATAGTATCGTCATTTGGAAACGAATGCTTCACATATTGTTCTCCTGATTCCACTAAACCACTGCAAATAAGCAAAGGTAGATGGCATTGCCCAGAAATATGATTATACAAACACTACCCGAGGGATCTCACACAGCGATGGGTAATTCTACTTGAGGGGAGTTATGGCTGAAGGGTTGACAAACAAAGGGTTAATGAACCCTCGGGGGAGAAATCAGAGCAGGCGTTTGAGTGTTTCGGCTGTTTTTATAGTTCATTGTTATCAGGCAGCCAATATGGTTTCCCGAGGGATTATGGTCCATACAAGGATCACAAAGTCTTATTGGCTATTGATCAGGTCACATGACGAGGCCCTGGAACAACAGCAGCAACAAAGCAAGATACAGCAGGTGGCGAAAGATAATGTCTGAAATTGACCATCTTGCTGATTCTTGTCTAGAATGTCTCGATCAATATTGCTTTTATGGCGAGTCATGCTGTTCACGTTCATTTGAAACGCCGTGGGAAAGGCCTCATCATGCTTAGTGAAATCAGGATGCTGTTGCTCGTCAGGGTGTGTTTTGCCTCCATCCGTTCTTACTATCTCCTGACCACTTCATCACTGTTATGCAGTGATAAAGAAACAATTTGCCTCCAAACTTCCCTTCGCATATTGCCAATTTGCAATGCACATCCAAAAAAACAACGACAACAAAAAAGTTGTAAGATAATGCAGCCGTTACAGTGGCCTGCACAGTGCTCAAAATTACCCACAGAAATGTAGCACACATTGTTTTTAATTATATCTCATATAATTAATAAATAATGGGACCTTTATCTGTCTTAAATATGATTTTTAGCTTGTTCATTTCAGTTCAATAAGCAGAGGTTGTTGCTTGTTTGCTGTTGACCTTGTTGTCCTGCCTTTTACGAGTTTACACCAAGACCAGGCATCTCTCACTTGATGACTTGGTCTGAGATAATGCTTCACTGGTTTACCGATTTGGTTTTTCAAAGAAGAGGTTTCTTCGTATATTCCCTTTCACCCTCAGTCAGGACTTTGCAGGACAGCTCAAATTTGGGTCTGCATATGAAAGACGGCAAGGTCGTCTGATGGGTAGTGATCCTCTAAAATTCACAGGTGAGATTCTTGCAAAAGCCAAAATGTCCATCGCGAAACCCCAATCATTCCTAGCTGTTTGGTGGATTATCTGAAATCTGTACATGCGTTTCTAATAAAAGGTGTTGGAAATCATTGGTTTGACATGTGGCTCAAGCCAAATAACTACTCCTTTGCGTAATTAGTGACTTTATAAATTCTAGTCAGATATAACCCGCCAATAATTAGATCAGTAACTGGAAAAGCTCATCCACATTATGATTCATGAGATGCTAGTGTTCTCTGATTTCCACTTGAAACACATGTAGATGCATCTCTTGAAGCTGCGGCTGTGAAGTGACATACTTAGCACATATTAACTCATTTTGACGCTCACAAACTAATCAGTGAGATAGTTTTAATCCTTACCAGCTCTGATGTAACTTTCATGTTTTCGCCGGCACGGAACAAGTCAAACTTGTGCAACAAAACATACCCTTCATCTATATTTAGTTGCATGATTAATTATACTACCATGATACTTTTTCCATTTATTTTTGAATTATTCATGAGGAGAGTCCTGGGTGCTCTCCCTGTATCTCTCACACACCTCCCATTTGGAAGGGAAGGCAAGTGATGGGAGTAAAATTAAATATAAAGATAAAACAAGGGTCTCTGGATAAAGATCTGTCAGAGTTACTTGTCAAAGGCTATCGCCACAGGCAGTGTTCAGTCAAACGTATGTGAGTGGCATTGTTTTTTTTTTCACTGCCTGTAGGTGCTCAGGTAATGTCACTGCTTAAACAATGTTGACTTGTGAAAAACAATACAAAACAGTGTCGCTGGAATTTAATCAAAATATGCATGCTCAAGTTTAATTGAATCGCTTTCTCCATTGCAGAATGCCGCCAGTCCAAACACTGGAATAAGATTAGCATGCACGGTACAAGAAACTTGAGAAATGTTCAAATCCAAGAAGTTGGTAAAAGTGCAGTTCTCTCAGATCTTCACAGGAATTGTCTAACTTCTATTTCAAATTAGCTCAGCTCATCTTTGATCGAAAGTGGCCTGCAATACTATCATTACTGTAAACTGAAACAAATTTACAGCTCCATTGACTCCAGCGATCACAACATAATTGCAAGGCCTTTTTCAGTTCAAGTTACATTTTCATAGCTCACAGCCACTATCCCATGATTCCCTCGGTAGTTCTTCGATCACACTTTATTTGTCCAATGTTAATTGGACTGTCCAAAGTTAATATTCAGCTTTGTATCAGTTGAGTTTCACTACAGAGTCGGTATAGATACTTAACTTCATATAAACCTGTCCAATATAAATATTCAAATTATTATCAGTTCAGTATGATTTGACTTTTAACTTAGTATAAACTTATATCAGTTAGTGTTACAGATAGGGTTAAGGGTTTGGCTGGTAAACTGTAATAAGGATAAAGTGTAAAAAAAAAAAAAATGTTTTTGCTTGTGTTCATCAACAAAATCTGCGGGCAGACCCAGTTGACATCCATTAGTCAGAATTAGGCCACAGTGGCGCTGAGACCGAGGGTGGCAGAAAGTTGTCGTTTCCTGCCACTGGCTGCTGTCCTTCTGAACTCAGGGACTGTGTAGCTGGTTGCACAGCAACAGATCAGCAAACAACAGCCCTGGGTGGTTTGTTTAACTACTGGCATTGGGGCAGATGTAGGAAGCTAATCTTTATTCAGTGAGCCTACCAGGGCATCTAGTAGATGCAAACACAGCCGAAGATATTAACTGCAGTCGCTCATGTTCTGTCTCTGTACACACATGCATATTCATTAAAGTGAGATCACTTGGCGTCTATGAATGAGTAACAGGAAACACTCCTGCATTTTCAGTCATGTCACTGTACACACAGTCCTGCACAGCCAGCCTCTGATTTTGTTCCCACTTATTTACTTCTCACAGCAGATTTATGAGCACAGTTGGATTGCAACCGTTTTAAATAGAGGCAGCAGCAACAGGTGTTTACAAAAATATACAGCAGGTAACTGGATCAACTATCTGTCAATCATTAGCAAACTGTCCAATTAAACAAACACCATACAGCATATCACCAGAGCTAAAGAAACAGCAGCAAGCAGTAACTGTGAAGTGTGATGGTGAAAACGAGCCAGCTTATAAGTAAACATATTTTTAGCTTTATTTGCATGTTAGTAAAAAAGTGTTTTTGTAAGGAAAATCTGTGCTTGAAAGGCACTTTGTCGCACACCTTCAACCATTACTTGTTTCTGAATTTGGTGCTGTTTCCTCTTCCTGTCCTTACACACAGCCAAGCTCATTTGCATAACTAGAGTCAACTCCAGTTATCCTTACTTCTTCTGAGTAAGACCCAGTGCTACTAGTTGTCACTCTCGTTATGAATTGTACCAAGTGTGGTGCAGAAAAATGAGTTGCGACAATCATTTCGCACACACTCCCACTGCGTCATCCTCCTCAATGCAAAAAATACCGGTCATGCACAAATTTGACCACAACATGAGCATGCAGTTTTAACAGGGAGAGCTGAGAAGGGAAACTGGTCACCAATTAATGCAAATGCAGTTAGACCTGTGTTCAAATTCAGAAAATTGCCTTTAATACAACTGCAATATTGACCAACTGAACTGCAACAGGAGTGAAAACTGTGGAACTGTGGAAAGACAGTCTGACGCAAAGCTTGTTTGCTACAAGGGAGAATGGTCAATACTTTATGTCTCATTTTGTTTATAACTTGGGGAAAGACAAAAAGTTGCACACTCCTCTCTCTGTCTTCGGTGGCATTTACCATTATGCACCAATATTTCAGCTATTGAAACGGCAAATAATACCTATTGCTAGTTGAAAATACAGGCAAAGTCAATTGCCCAAATTATAAAACTTGTTTTGCATTTTGTTGGTTATGAAAGCTCAGTTCCATTACTACAACAACAACAACAACAAAAAATCATGCCATTAAGCATCCTGAAAATAATCAAATTCTCCATTAGCTCTAAGGAATGTGGTGGCAGCCGAAATCGTTCAAAATGCATAGGCTATTAGGATAAAAGGCTATGAAGATACTTAATAACTGTCCTCTCTGTTGTTAGGGATACTGCATGCCTATAATATGAGAAAATGAAAATGTATCAAACATCAGCAGCACAAGTAATGGTCAGCAGTTTCCTTTTTATAAGGGTGCCATGGTAAACCCCCATTAGTATCTGTATATTATATGTATATTACAAAGGAAAGTGAATTTTTCTATTCACACCATGGGAAAAAGAAGAGAAGGGGGAAAAGTAGAGAGACAGAAGAGATAGCTGGTAGGATTTAAACATATCCTACCATAAACATTTTTTTTTTTTTTACTATAATCATGTTGACAGCTGAAATAGCACCTTCCAAACTCAAAATAATAACTCTAGACTCATTTATGCTTTGTACTAACCCACAGCAGGGGCCAATCAATGTGACAGGGTGTGTGACTAAAGGCAATAGCCAAGCAACATACAGTGAAAGGT
Source organism: Myripristis jacobus (assembly GCA_900302555.1). Lineage (NCBI taxonomy): Eukaryota > Metazoa > Chordata > Actinopteri > Holocentriformes > Holocentridae > Myripristis > Myripristis jacobus. Next base: position 101,797 of record OMLB01052101.1, read on the forward strand.
AAAGTTTATCAAAACATTCCTCAGTCGTTACTTGAAGCAGTTGATGCTACATTTGTGTGGTTTTACTGCACCTAATAGTGAAGAACCATTTTATGTGTCAAATGGCAGAGGAGTAGAGATAATTAGCTTGCCAATTTTGCTAAGCAAACACCTGTATCTCATTTTGTGGAGATACACATGTTTACTTCCCCAAATAAATCAGTATGAACTACTTTTGTATTCTGACTTCTCACAGCCATTTCCTCACATAAAAAAGTTTGTGGCCACCTGGAGACCCAGGATGAGTTGCATCAACGGTCTGTTTCCCGAAGATAAGCCCCAACAAAGTCCGCTGCAGACAGACCCCTTTGCAAAGCAATCGTCATTAACATGGACATTTCTCATGGCACTTTACTGATTTCTCCCATCGTTTTCAGCTTCTTCCCATTGACTGTGTCTACTTAACTTATTGACTTTCTCCACTGCTTCCAGGAGAGTGACTGGGAAGTGTGTAATCTTGTAAGAGGGCTGAGAGGTTACATTTAGAAGAGGGAATGACTTGTACTGTTTTATTATGAAAACAGAATTAATATTTGAATTAATCAGTTTTCCTATGGACTGCCCCATAAAAATATCATTACAACACTGGAGTATTAGTGTGATACTTTCCCCAGAATATTCAAATTGCTAATGCGACTCATAACTGTTAAAAAAAAAAAAATTCTTAAACATGTTGTGCAACTGTCACAATTTTGTACTTTTGTACATAATGTATAGATTTTATGGTTAACAACAATGCATTTCATGAATTATAGTCAAGAGTCAAAATTACTGCAATTTTGTATAATCACCTCTGTGCATTCTAAAAGATATGGGAGAACTGCACCCATTATTCAAGGTAATCTGCTGCTGAGATGGGGAAAGTCATGGAGCAGTGAGAGCTGAGCTTATCTACCATGGCAGCTGTTTTATAAGGGCAGTCACACTTAAAAGCCTCCGTCTGGCCAGCCCTTACAGTACAACATCTTACAGTCCATGGTATCTCACGTTTTCATTTGAGGCATTTTCCCCAATTCCTTACCCTATAGCAAGCTTTGCATTACCACCGACTCCAGACACTGACCTCGGGCACTGACCTATGCGAATGATCACACATGTAGCCCTCCCGCTCAACTCTAATTTCTTAAAGAGTTATCCTGTACTGCCCCTGTACACCTAATAACCCCTGCATGGGAGGTGAGTTGAAGGGAGTCTACAAAAAATATAAACCTTAGTATATTTACCTCAACTAGAACATATGACTCTGCCTAGGGTGCAGAGAGGCCTGGTTAGCTGATTGCATAGCTATATTGTTTGATCTTACACACTCCCATGCATACACTTCCCCAATCATAGCCCAACATTAACCACATTATTCAAACATTATTCAAACCCAAGATATACTTTGCAACACATGAAATATTTATTAACACAAAAAAAGAAACAATGTGAGCATTCACCCTTCAAAATAAAAAAATATAAAATAATACCCGGGGTTTTCAAAACTTATTCATGGTACCATTTCGTTGGCGCGCATGTTGGAGCTCATTAGAATCCACAAGAAAAGTGTATTATCAGTACTCACTGATCCTCGGCAATTCAGAAACGATTTGCAGCAGCCAAACCTTCCATTCAGTGGCATAAGATGAGAAGAAATGGAGAATCGGATCCTGGAGACACGTCCGTGTGCACCGCAGGTTCCCTGGCGCTAGCGTGAAGTCCTGAGCACCCTCTACAGCAACAGCAGCAGCATGCGGCGGCAGGCGGCATGTAGGCATCA